>CAUDMG010000598.1:113761-185741 GCA_958450375.1 Homarus gammarus
TTATGTTTATAATGTTTTATAAGACAATAATAGTTCACTTCACACAACACCTCACAGCTGGTCTACTATTGTTTGCATGTATAATGTTACCAAAACAATAATTGTTTACTGTCACATGTCGACCCGCACAAAGATGTCATTATAAATCCAGGGTTGTCACTCGAGAGGAAGGATAATATACGAGAGTTATGTGAGAAGTTTTCTGAGATTTTAACAAATAAGCCAGGTTGTACAGATATGGTAAAGCACAAGACAAAATAAATATTGGAAGGCCCTATAAGAGAGAAGATGTGTATATTACTCTTTTCAAGTCAAGATGTAGTAGAGAGAGGTAGAAGCGATGCTGGAGGAAGGGATCATCGAGCAGTCAAACTAAGAGTATTGTGCACTTGTAGTTCAAGTTGGTAAACCTGATGACTCATGCAGGTTTTGTGTTAATTATAAGAAACTCAACAAGGTTACCAAGTTCGATCGTCAGCCAATGAACCGACCAGAAGACATTTTGACTAAACTTCAAGGGAAACGGTATTTTTCTGAGATAGACCTGAGTAGAGGATTGTGGCAGGTGGAGATGGAGGACGATTCTCAGCCTTTAACAGCTTTTGTCACAAATGGAGGATGTTATCATTTAACAGAATGACATTTGGGCTTGTTAACTCACCAGCCAGACTAATGAGGAAGCTTTTATTTGGGGTAAGGGATGTTGATGATGTACTAGCACATACAGTAACATGGAACGATCACCTTGAAATGTTAAGTTTCATTTTTACACGTACAAGAGAGGCAGGTTTAACTATCAGACCATCTAAATGTTTGTTGGGATTTCAAACCATAGATTTTTTTGGTTATACTGTAAGCCCGGGTATAATCACTCCTCAGGATAACACAGTGAAGAAAATCATTAAAGCTTCTCCTCCAACCACTAAAAACAATTAAGATCTTTTCTAGGTTTAGTCGGATTTTTTCAGAGATTTATCCCTAACTTTTCACAGGTAACTGCCTCCCTCATTGATCTGCTGAAGAAGGGTAGTCCGAATACACTGCGGTGGGTCCAGTACAAGAGAGACCCTTCGGTGAACTTAAGCATTGTATTACTTCTTCCCCAATCCTAAGGACACCTGACTTCAGCAGAGATTTTGAGGTGCAGACAGATGCCTCAGACAGAGCCATAGGAGCCGCTTTAGTGCAGCAGTTTGAAGATGGATTATTTCCTGTTGCTTATGCAAGCAGAAAGTTACAACCTCATGAGGTGAATTATTCTGTAATTGAAAAGGGGTGCCTAGCTATTGTGTTTGCTATTAAAAAGTTTGATAGGTATTTCTATGGTAAGAAGTTTGTTCTATGTACAGATCACTCGACCTTGCAGTATTTACAGAGGAAGAAGCCAAAGAATGTTAGATTACTCAGATGGGCTTTGTTCTTACAAAATTATACTTTCACAATTAAGAAAATGTATTGTCAGATTTTTTTAGCCGCATGTGATTGATGAGTAACTTCACTGGGAGTGAATCCTTGGTGTGGGGTGTGTCACATGTGGGACCACACTGCTGTCTATGATTGGCTAATTATGTGATACCCGAGAACGACCGATGTCAATGAGGGTGGTTCACGGCCTGTATGTTTGTATAAGTTTTCTAATATTTTGATTTACGATGTGTTTTATATAGTATATCAGTGTTATTTAGTTTTGGATGTTAAAACATTGTGTAAGAGCCATATTAGTGTGGTGGTGGTGATGGTCACGGCAGAGCAGCGTGAGCCACCGACTGAACTGGACAGCACGGAGAACCAGGAACTCCAGGCCTGGTGCACACACGCCGACGTGGGGTACAAGATGGCCGCCGAGTTGTGCGTGAAGTAATTGGAGATATTTGGACATGAAAACTTGCTCTGTGAATGTAAATAGTGTAATATAAGTCATTTTTACACGACGAGTTTCCATAAGCCCTTCCTCCCGGTCTGAAAGTCCCGTGACAACTGACATTTACGTCACACCAAACCTCACAGCTGGTCTACTATTGTTTACGTGTATAATGTTTAATAAAATAAAAATAGTTCACGTCACACCAAACCTCACAGCTGGTGTAATATCTCCAGTACTCCCTCGTCTCTCACTATTCATATGTAAATAGTTTGGGAAACTTTATATTTCAACTTGCGGGTCACGAACCTGTGTCTAGCAATCTTGATGAGTTTTTAACGTCCTGTCGACCACTGGGAATGTTAAATACCTTAAAACATATTACTTTTTTATCACCAGTTGGTCTTATGAAGAATCAAATCTCTGAAGTTTTTGCTTATATTTTATATGAAGGAATATAACAATATTTAAGATATGAATCACGTAACACCATCAGGTATAACTTATATTATTTATACAACAATCATATTTTACTTTTACTTGGCGCTCTAAAGTGAATGGTTTGGTTGTTATTATAATCAATAGAAATTCCTGGACCACTGAAATTCATATTTCGGATCTATTTCCATATATTCATACATATTTACTCTCCATACATAATTTATGCAGAATAAAAAGATTGTTTCAGTTCATTATCTTCGCCGATATTCCCACCTGACTAGAATGAAAATGGAGGCAAGTCTGTTAATTTATCTCTTATGTTCAGGCTTCACGTCTTCAGTAACCGGACCAGGGCAGTGTGTATAATTTACTGTACAATAACAGTGTGGTGGTGCAAACATAGACCAAAATCTTTTATTTCGTACTGTATATTAGGAGACAGAGGGTTTGAACGTAACATGCTGACAGTGGTGACAGTTTCCATTTACGTAGGGAAATAAATGGAAAAAATCCAAAATCATTAATTGTACAAAAATAGTCGTTGTACTTATAGTGCGCGTGTGAGCTTAAAGGTACAGCAAGACGTGAGGCAGAGAACACTAGAGTGATAACACATTCAAGACAATGTTTTACGTGTTTGATGCAGATAACAAATATTGACTTGAAATACCATCGTTACAGGTGAGGGAAATAGTGAACCTGACCGACCATGACTTATGATTTTACACTGTATACACCTCCTGCTGTCTCCTAGCTGGTCTCCTACAACATCCACCTCCTGCTGTCTCCTAGCTGGTCTCCTACAACATCCACCTGATGCTGTCTCCTAGCTGGTCTCCTACAACATCCACCTCCTGCTGTCTCTTAGCTGGTCTCCTACAACATCCACCTCCTGCTCTCTCCTAGCTGGTCTCCTACAACATCCACCTCCTACTGTCTCCTAGCTGGTTTCCTACAACATCCACCTCCTGATGTCTCCTAGCTGGTCACCTACAACATCCACCTCCTGCTGTCTCCTAGCTGGTCTCCTACAACATCCACCTCCTACTGTCTCCTAGCTGGTCTCCTACAACATCCACCTCCTGATGTCTCCTAGCTGGTCTCCTACAACATCCACCTCCTGCTCTCTCATAGCTGGTCTCCTACAACATCCACCACCTGCTGTCTCCTAGCTGGTCTCTTACAACATCCACCTCCTGATGTCTCCTAGCTGGTCTCCTACAACATCCACCTCCTGCTCTCTCCTACCCGGTCTCCTACAACATCCACCTCCTACTGTCTCCTAGCTGGTCTCCTACAACATCCACCTCGTACTGTCTCCTAGCTGGTCTCCTACAACATCCACCCCGTACTGTCTCCTAGCTGGTCTCCTACAACATCCACCTCCTGCTCTCTCCTACCCGGTCTCCTACAACATCCACATCCTACTGTCTCATAGCTGGTCTCCTACAACATCCACCTCCTGCTCTCTCCTACCCGGTCTCCTACAACATCCACCTCCTACTGTCTCCTAGCTGGTCTCCTACAACATCCACCTCGTACTGTCTCCTAGCTGGTCTCCTACAACATCCACCACCTGCTGTCTCCTAGCTGGTCTCCTACAACATCCACCTCGTACTGTCTCCTAGCTGGTCTCCTACAACATCCACCTCCTACTGTCTCCTAGCTGGTCTCCTACAACATCCACCACCTGCTGTCTCCTAGCTGGTCTCCTACAACATCCACCTCCTGCTCTCTCATAACTGGTCTCCTACAACATCCACCGCCTACTCTCTCCTAGCTGGTCTCCTACAACATCCACCGCCTACTCTCTCCTAGGTGGTCACCTACAACATCCACCACCTGCTGTCTCCTAGCTGGTCTCCTACAACATCCACCTCCTGCTGTTTCTTAGCTGGTCTCCTACAACATCCACCTCCTACTGTCTCCTAGCTGGTCACCTACAACATCCACCCCCTGCTGTCTCCTAGCTGGTCTCCTACAACATCCACCTCCTCCTGTCTCCTTGCTGGTCTCCTACAACATCCACCTCCTGCTCTCTCATAGCTGGTCTCCTACAACATCCACCTCCTGCTCTCTCATAGCTGGTCTCCTACAACATCCACCTCCTGCTGTCTCTTAGCTGGTCTCCTACAACATCCACCTCCTACTGTCTCCTAGCTGGTCTCCTACAACATCCACCCCCTTGTATTATTATACGGTTTATCCATAATCAATACATCCCGACGAAGACCTACAGCCATGTTCGCTCTCAAGGTAATTTATAATTAAGATATATCTGTGAGCAACACGGGCAACAAGAGAGAGAGAGAGAGTGTGTTCGTGTATGTGTGTGTGCGCACACTACACAGGGTGGTGAAATACGTCTAGTGTGGCAGCATTTTGTTAGTGTTAAGGTGCAATCACTGTTTGCTCCCTCTCGCTTTCAGCTACCGCCGCTGGCTAGCCCTTGTGGCGAACAGGGAAGCAACTTGCATAAGTCTTCCCCTGCCAGTACACAGCCTCCTCACCATCAAGACTCCTGCTGTGCCTCCTCGTGGCAACACACAGTATTGGGTGTCTCGTGGGCCCAGGCTAGATGAGCAGGGGATCTCGGAGTATCAGTGGGCACCAGAGGGATGGCGCACAGGCTCATTGGCATGTGGACACGTCCTGATGCCTACCAACCACTGTCCCGCTGCCTTGCAGATTAACCTTAGCAGGTATAAAACTACGGGAGTAAACCCTAAACGAAAAATCTGCTGTGGAGCCCCGCATCAGGCAGACATGCGGTGTAGGCGGAAGAGGTGACCAACATGGAAACCCAACGACTACACCGACGGACGAAGGCAATGCCTGATGGACAGGCTACTTAGTACTTAGGCGAAACCCCCAAAACTGGGCTATTGGCAGTCCATTGCAATTCTTCCTCTCCCCAGTAGTTGCAACAATTGCACCACTGGATCAAGAAAAGCGAGAGCCAAGATGTGTGGTTTCAGCCTGCGCTCCTGCCTCACCACATAGATCAACTCACGCGCAGCCATCACCCAGCTCATGATACCACTCATCATCATCAAACCCCTTATTACCCTCAAAAGTCCTATGGCGACAGACGAGTGGCGACGGGGACAGGCAGAGATGACTGCCGGGAGTCTCTAGTCACAACTTTGCACATGGGCGGCACAGATAAGAAGGTCGTTTATGCATTGGGATCTAGGCAGCAGTGCAATCCGGTCCTGTTTGTGAGACTGAGCAGCCCTTACGAGGGGCCACTCTGCTCACCCCAAATGGGGAGGGGGTTAGAAAAGGTGCCCTAAACACAGCCTGCTTAAAAACCCAACCTGACTGGGCAACCGCACCCAGCAAGGTTAACCTTATGTGGTCCAAAACACAATCAAAATCACAGATCCAAACAAAAACAAACCATACAACCTCATATGGTCGCTGCATGGAATGTCAGGACCCTTCTGTATGCTGACATAAATGTGCGCCCTGAAAGAAGAACTGCCCTTGTGGCAAAAGAGCTGGCTAAGTACGACATCGACATAGAAGCCATCATTGAGTCCCGGTTCCCAGATGGGGGCCAACTCACAGAACGGGGGTCTGGCTACACCTTCTTCTGGAAGGGTAAGCCTCTGCGGAGAGAAACGGCATTTATGGAGTTGACTTTGCCATCCACCAACGCATCCTACACAGGCTAATTGAAATGCCTATTGGGATCAACGAGCGCCTCATGATGCTTCGAGTTCCACTGAATCACTCACGTCATGCCTTCTTCATCAGTGCATACGCCCCAACACTGGATGCAGAGGATGAGATCAAGTAGGCCTTTTATGCCGACCTCGACATAGTGCTAACCTCTATCCCCAGAGAAGACAAGGTTGTGTTCCTTGGCGATTTCAATGCCAGAGTTGGCAGAGATGCTGACATTTGGCAGGGAACCATAGGGAGAAATGGACTAGGCAAGTGTAATGCCCAACTCCTCCTCAGCAAGTGTGCTGCTCACAGCCTCACTATCACCAATACCTTGTTTCGGCAGGCCGACAAGTTCAAGGGTTCGTGGCAACACCCACGATCCAAACACTAGCATCTCATTGACTAGATCATTGTCAGAGAAAGTGATCGCCGAGATGTCATAATCACCCGTTCCATGCCTGGCTCAGACCACTGTGACAGTGATCATCGACTTGTCAAATCCAAGCTCTCACTTCACGTTGCCCCAAAACGGCAAAGGCAGCAAGCCTCCAGAAGACGTTTTAATACTAAGCGTCTGGAGGATCCAGCGGTAGCACATGCTTTCAGACAGCAGCTCGAACATGGGCTTATAAACAACCCAATAGCAAACAACGTGAATCCCAGTGCCGAATGGGATACTCTCAATACTGTTATGACAAAGACCTGCAGAGACCCTCGGCCTGTTCAAAAGAATACACCAGGACTGGTTTGATGAAAATGACGGGACAATTAAAGTACACATCGATGATAAATGTGCTGCTTTTACTGATTTGCAGAACATCCCTCAGTCTAGGACCAAAGCTGATACCTTCGACAAGAAGAAAGCGGCAGCCCAGCAGGAACTTCACAATCTAAAGAACAACTGGCTTAAAAATAAAGCATGTGAAGCACAAAACTTGCAGATCAGCACAAGATGCGGGAGTTTTTCATTTCCACTAAAAAAATTATGGGCCAGTGACTTGTGGCACAGCCCCCCTTCGCTCATCTGACGGTAGCAACATAATTGTTCAACCGAAACACCGATGTGGATGTCCTGACTACCCAGCAGGTCCCTCAGCATCCAGTGTTGACCCACTTCAGCTATCCTCCATTCCTGGATGAAGTAGCTACTGCCATCAAACAGATGAAAATAACAAAGCCGCAGGGCCTGATGGAATCCCAGCCGAGGTGTATAAAGCAGGAGGACCTCTGCTTACCAGCCGTCTCCACTCTCTCCTGGAGAATATGTGGGAATAGGAGGAAATCCCCCAAGCTCTTAAAGATGCCTCCATTGTCAATATTTATACGAACAAGGGGGACCGGTCAGATTGTTGCAGCTACCGTGGAATCTCGCTGTTCTCCGTAGCTGGCAAGATTATAGCCCGATTCCTCCTAAACAGACTTCTTCCTGAGGCGGAAAACTTCCTCCCAGAATCTCAATGTGGTTTTAGACCATCACGTGGAATCACTGGCATGATCTTTGCTGCCCGCCAGATACTGGAAAGGTGCAGAGAACATCGTCATGACCTGTACATGGTTTTCATCGACCTAACCAAGGCCTTCGATTCGGTCAACAGGGAAGCCCTTTGGTGGACCTTTAGCCGTTTTGGCTGCCCACCAAAATTCATCGCCATTATGAGGCAACTCCACGATGGCATGAACGGTAGTGTCCTGCACAACGGCACCCAGTCAGAGTTCATCCTCGTCCAAACAGGGGTTAAACAAGGGTGTGCACTGGCACCAACTCTCTTTTTCATCTTTTTGGCTGCCTTCCTTACTCGTGCCATTGCCAATTTAGCCAGTGCCAAAACCTCCAGGCAAGAGCAAATGTGTCGGCAGCTTCCATTAATAAACTTCAGTATGCAGACGTCCTCACCTTTGTTGCTCACACTGAACACGACGTACTGGAGATCCTGAACACCTATGGAGATGCGTATGCACACTTCGGACTTGAGGTGAATGTACGTAAGACTCAGATTCTCTTTCAACCTGCCCCTGGTTCAGACACACGTCCACCATCTATCCAGCTTAATGGTACTACACTGTCTAATGTTGCCCACTTTCGGTATATCGGCTCCAACCTGTCCACCACCGCAGACATCGATGAAAAAATTCAACTTCGGATCATATGTGCGCCTCACGCCTTGGACGGACTCCGAAATTGTGTCTTCAGCTGTAGGGAGCTGAAATTATCGACAAAGTTGCACATATATCGAGCAGTGGTCCTGCCCACCCCACTATATGGCAGTGAAACTTGGATCACTTACAGGAGGCACCTTATGGCACATGAAAACTTTCACCAACGTAGTCTACAGTACGTTCCATCCTCCAAGTTCGCTGGGAAGACAAGAGAACAAATGCCAGCATTATTGCTGACACCAACTGTAGGAGCATCGAAGCTACCATTGTCCATAAACAACTACGTTGGTCTGCCATGTCAGCTACTTTACAGTCACCTAACGAATAGTAAACGTAATGCCAGCGGGCAATTGAAAAGGCATAAGGATAGTCTTAAGACAAACCTGAAACGGTGCCAAATCGACCCCCTCACCTGGGAGTCGATTACTCCACATCGTAACGCCTGGAGGAGCACCACACGGGAAGGTGTTAATACTTTCGAGTTAGCCCGACTGCAAACCGTGGCAGATAAGCTCCAACGTTGGAAAGACGCTGCCACCGCCCCTCCCACAGTAGATGAAGCTCCCCACATGTGCAACGAATGTGGACGACGCTGCCGGACCCGTATCGGGCTCTTTAGTCACCTCAAAACTCACTAACCTAGGTGACATCCCTAATAACCCATATCATTTTACCATAGCTGGATGATCGTTATACTCGATTCCAAGTGACAGCAAATTAGTAATAGTGTGTGTGTGTGTGTGTGTGTGTGTGTTTGTTCGTTATCATTTGTGGGGAACACTTACTAATATTGTGATAAAAACTTCAAGTTGGTCCATAACTGTACTTAATAAAGCGAGAATTCTTGTACAAGGAAGAACCCCAATGGACCAGCACGAATTATTACTTTTCATTGTATTATATTATTAAGTGAAGGTATGTGTCGTAGTATGTGTTTATCTATGGTTAAATGTGTGAGTTATTTACCCATTACTTTAGTCTTATAACAACCTTCCTGGAACAATCAACAGCTTTTAAATAAAGAAAATATAGCTTTTTTTTTTTCATGCGGATATATCCTGAGAGGTTGGGGACTAACATAAGGAGACATAGTGGGATGTTTGAGGCACAAAGGCGACACCAATGATCATCTCGTGTTGAAGGTGTTGATAAACTTACAAAACTACAAATAATAACCAGTTTATCATCATCATTAACCGGTTACTGTAGTGCACACAACCCATACGTGTTACACTACCTTACGTATCCCTTATATTATTTTTACTCTGTTATTACATTTATGCATTTATGTACAACTCTACTCACCCTTCACGCAACTCATCCAAAACCATTCTGTTAATAAATATCCCGGTAAAAAAGTGTTTATGTGCCCTGTGCTTTTGATTAACACCAACTGAAAACCAAGAGAGAATGTTGCGGGTCGACTCAGCTACACCAAAGGAAACTGTGCTGAAATGACCCGGTTGTTGACGGCCAACAAATTATATGACAAGAACAACGACAAAATACACCTCTGTGTCTCCTCTTCTCTTCCCTCCCCTCGTCTCAAAGAAAAAGTACGATTATATTGTTTT
The DNA here is from genome assembly GCA_958450375.1 of Homarus gammarus. NCBI lineage: Eukaryota > Metazoa > Arthropoda > Malacostraca > Decapoda > Nephropidae > Homarus > Homarus gammarus. Next base: position 123,470 of record CAUDMG010000598.1, read on the forward strand.
ACTTTTTCCTTGTTACTTTTGTTTGAGGTTTGTAATAAAGGCGGTGTACTGTACAATATATCGCATACTTTCAGTGGTAAAATTTCAGTATATTGTAAAATTTATTTGCGACAACATAGGACTCCTGTTAGCAATATACCACCGAGTCGTAACAAAAACACAAAGGTTCTTTTGCTTCTGTGTGTCTGGCATCTCTCATATGAAATACTGTTTCACCTTATTGAATCCAAAGCTTCCCCAACCCTTCCATACCGAATTAAGTGGTTGAGTGGTACACCACCTGTCACCTACCTGTCACGTGGTGTTCCTACACCTGTCACCCATTTTTTTTTTTTACGGGGAATAGCCCACCCGGGCACAGGACATCGACCAACATCGGGGTCTGGGGGCGAAAACATAAGAATAAAAAAAATGAAAAAATATAAGGAAAAAGTTATATTAATCCACACCGCGAAGATGCCAGAAAACCAGCTTTTTGAAGTGAGAAAGATTGTATGAGTATGGAAACACAGAATAAGGCAGAGCATTCCATAGTTTGGCTGTGTGAGGAAAGAAGGAGGTACTATAACGGGTTATTCTAGTGTGACCGACATCCACAGAGAAATGATGGGCACCACGGGCAAGACGTGTGTTACGAACCCGCAGACTTGCCGGCGGTACACGTTGATTTTGATTGAAACAGTTTATTTAACCAGAAGAACGCAGATACAGAGTTGATAATAATAACAATATTAACATGCCTGAGCCAGTTGAGAGCCTGAGCTATCTTCTAGGCCCCTCATATATACTGTACATTTATTCCAAGGAAGTATTATGTAACATTTAGTATCATCTGGAATAGTACAATAGCATGGTGGTAATAAGAATATATCAGAATGTTACCACGGTTTATTTATTTATTTATTTTACATTAATATTATAAATACATACATAAGTTATACAGTGGAACTGAAATACATAAATATAATGAGGGAAACAGTACAACATGGGTTGTACAGTATTATGGTTGAACAAGAGGACAGAGCTGTCAGGATTATGTCTAGTTGGCAAATATACTTTTTGCAATGTTAATTATTTATCTATTTACATGATAATTTTTTATAAAACAGTTTTGGTGGTACAATAAAAGCATGTATATAAAGTAGGTATTACAAGAAATATTAATACTTAGACAATATATATTTTTTAAGAGCGAAGTCTTTGTTCGGATGGGTGGGGGTAAGTTGTTCCACACCTTCGCACCTTGAAATTTTATGGAGGTCTGGGACTGAGAGGAGCGCATGGAGGGTGGTCTTAGTAGCTCTGGGTGCCTGAAGTTGTATCTCTGACTATTCCGGAACTGGAAATAATTGTTGTCAAGCAAGTGATTGACAGATTTGTATAAATGGAGCACAACAGTAGGCGTTATTATCCTCGAATTTTAACATTTTCAATTAAGCAAATTTTTCGTTTGTTGAATGTTTTTTTTTTTCAAGTAGGTCATTGTCCGCACAACTCTCTTTTAAGCAGTAGCCAAGAATTGTTTTTTTTGAAGAGCCAGAGGCCCCCCATAGTGTGTGACAGTGTATCAGATGTTGGTAAACAAAATCATAAGAAATTTCTTTCATTGCTGTAAGAGTGAGTGACTGTCGAGTGTGATACATGAAACCGCACTGTTTATTGACTTTACTGTGAATGGCTTACATGTGGTTTCTCCAGTTAACTTTTCATTAACAATAACTCAGAGGAATTTAGTATCTTGCTCGCGTTTGAGGACTGTATTACGAAGGTACCGGGGGGTCCAAATCTGGGGGGTAAGTACTTGTAAAAGAGATAGAGTGAAGCAATTAAAGGAGGAGAGTTAATAAGACGAAATGCCTTTGATTCTACCCTATCTAACAGTTACGTAGACAGAAGAAGAGCCACTACAGATATGAGAGCAGTACTCCAAGTTAGGACGAATGAATCCCTTATATACTTGAAGCAACTGCTCAGGAGTGAACTAGCTACGGCATCTGCACAGCATTCCCAGCTTTCGGGAGGCAGCTTTAGCAATGTTGAGGATGTGTGGCTTCCATGAGATATTAGAGGAACTGGTGAGGCAACCGTACGAATGTAGGTTATAAGAGAGTGCATAGGTTCAGATGGAGGAGCAGGGGTAGGAGGGATAGAGTTGGAATCGTCCAAGGTGGAGTTAGAGGAGAATAAGGTGCCAAAGAGATTGTCTTTGTTAGGGGGAGAGTTGGTTATTGAGTTATCAAGTCGGAAGAGAGGAGGAAAAGAGGGAGTACAGAAGTTATTACGGATGTTTTTGGTTAAGGACCAAAAGGATTTACTAGACTAGAGGAAGAATTAGTCAGGACAGCGGTCTTTTTTTAAAAAAAATCCGCTTGGCCCTAAGAAGAATAGCCTTACAACGATTCCAAGAAGTAATGAAAGAGGAGTGAGTAATAGGAGAAGGAAATAGTTTCATAGCTTGATATGTCCTATCTCTCTCCATGCATGCAAGAGAGCAGGAGCGATTAAACAATGATTATAAAGTGAAAGTTTTGGTAGAAGATGGGATAAACGCACTCATACCACCCTGTATAACCCAGCAATGCTGTCAGCACATACCGAGGCATCCCGAGTGGAAAAACAACATTCATCCCAAGGAAAATCGGAGAAGAATTCTCGCAAGGATTGCCAGTTTGTCCTCTGATAGTGCCACAGTTAACGTTTAGAGGGGGGTGGGGGAAGTGGTCGTGCCCAGTTTCATTTAGTAGAAATAAGGTTGTGATCAGAAGACCATAAGGGGGCAGAAATTGAGTATGAATAGTGTGAGGGATTAGAGGTAAAACAAAGATCAAGAATGTTAGTAAGTTGATCGTGTCGATCAGGAACGCGTGTAGGGTGTTTGATTATTCGTTCCAAATCATTAAGTAGGGAAAAAGAGAGTGCCTCAGCTCCACCTGGGTCATCCCTTGTAGAGCCAAGCCACTCTCTGTGATGTACATTGAAATCCCCCAGGTAGAGGAACTCGGTGTTGGGGTGTGTGGATAGCAAAGACTCATGGCAAGAAGTGAGATAGTCAAAGAGTTCCAAATAGTTGGTAGAGTTGGGAGAACAGTATAGAAAAGAAAGAAAAAAATTTCATATTTGGTAGAGATATTTTGAGCCAGATGACATCATAAAGGGAAGATTCAAGATTCGTGAGTCGAGCTATAGGTGTACGTGTGTTGCAGTAGGCGCATACACCTCCCTTAGAACGGAAGGAGGTATAAAGGTTGTAGTTGGACACTTCAGAAGGATTGGGTGAAGCTACTTTGGTCTGTTGAAGCTCGGGAAATAGTAAGAGGTCGTGGGAAGAGGTTAATAGATGGTGCTCCTCAAAAGGAAAATTGGATCTCAGGCCGCGAATGTTGGAAAAATGAAACGTGAAAAAAGCCGATCCTCCAGCAACCGCGGTGACGTCAGTTGAGGCCCCAGTGGTTTGATGATGATCAGGTCGGCCCTGGGGCCCACAACCTTCCCGACCAGTGGGACCCATCCGAGAAGGCCCCGCTTTAACATTAATATGAACTGACTTAGGATAATAAAATAGAATGAATAGAACAAATCAAGAGTAAGAACGTTTATATTTGTGGTGTTGTCAATGGTAAGAAAGACAATTGAGACCCTGCAATTGTGTATAAATGTGGCAGAGAGACAGATAAGCAACCTGGGACTTGGTCATCTGTCACCCACGAGTCTCGTGGTGTTCCTACACATGTCACCCACCTGTTACCGACCTGTCACCCACCTGTCACGTGGTGTTCCTAAACATGTGGTCCACCTGTCACCTACCTGTCACCCACCTGTCACGTGGTGTTCCTACACATGTGCAGCGTACTTAATATTGGTGGAACAAATACTGTCAACGTATACAGCCTTAACAACATCAACCTAGAAAGGTCGACTTGTGAAAGAGACTTCAGGGAACTTGTAAGCCCGGACCTACGGCCTAGAAAACAGTATGTTAATGTTCGAAATCAGGTAAACAGAATATTGGGTTTCATATCTAGAAGTGTAAGTAATAAGAGCGCAGAGGTCTTATTGCAACTATATCTTGCGCTATTCAGGCCGCACCTCGATTATGCGGTTCAGTTCTGGTGCCCCTATTATAGAATGGATATAAATTCACTGGAGTCGGTGCAGCGAAGAATGACGAAAATGATTCCGGGACTTAGAAACCTTCCATATCAGGATAGGTTAAAGAAACTAAACTTGCATTCGCTAGAAAGACGAAGAGTGCGGGGAGATATGATAGGAATGAAAGGAATCAATAAAGGCAATAAAGATAAAGTTCTTATAATATCCGAGCAGGATAGGACTTGTAGCAACGGATTTAAGTTGGATAAGTTAAGGTTTAGGAGGGAGATAGGAAAGAACTGGTTCACAAATAGGGTTGTGGACGGGTGGAACAAGCTTAGCATCTTTGTAGTAAGTGCTGGAACGCTGGAGAGTTTTAAAAGGAGGCTAGATAGATTCATGGATGATAGAGAGTGGTAGTAACTCTCGACAGGAGCTGCCATGCACAGGCCAACCGGCCTATTGCAGACTCCTTATTTTCATATGTTCTTATGTTCTTATGTTCTTATGTCAGCCACCTGTCTCGTGGTCTTCTTTCACCTGTCACCCACCTGTGACGTGTAGTTTTTATAGCACTATACTGAATGTATAACAAACTATAGCATCATAATGAATATATAACAAACTATTGCACCATAACGAAGGTATAGCAAACTATAGCACCATGATGAATGTATAACAAACTATAGAACCATAATAAATGTATAACAAACTATAGCACCATAATGGATGTATAGCAAACTATAGCACCATAATGAATGTATCACAAACTATAGCACTATAATGAATGTATCACTAACTATAGCACCATAATGAATGTATAGCAAACTATAGCACCATAATGAATGCATCACAAACTATAGCACCAAAATGAATGTATCACAAACTATAGCACTATAATGAAGGTATAACAAACTATAGCACCATAATGAATGTATAACAAACTATAGCACCATAATGAATGTATAACAAACTATAGCACTATAATGAAGGTATAACAAACTATAGCACCATAATGAATGTATAATATAGTATAGCACTATAATGAATGTATAACAAACTATAGCACCATAATGAATGTATAATAAAGTATAGCACTATAATGAAGGTATAACAAACTATAGCACCATAATGAATGTATAAAATAGTATAGCACTATAATGAAGGTATAACAAACTATAGCACCATAATGAATGTATAACAAACTATAGCACCATAATGAATGTATAACAAACTATAGCACCATAATGAAGGTATAACAAACTATAGCACCATAATGAATGTATAATATAGTATAGCACTATAATGAATGTATCACAAACTATAGCACTATAATGAAGGTATAACAAACTATAGCACCATAATGAATGTATAACAAACTATAGCACCATAATGAATGTATAACAAACTATAGCACTATAATGAAGGTATAACAAACTATAGCACCATAATGAATGTATAATATAGTATAGCACTATAATGAAGGTATAACAAACTATAGCACCATAATGAATGTATAATAAAGTATAGCTCTATAATGAAGGTATAACAAACTATAGCACCATAATGAATGTATAATATAGTATAGCACTATAATGAATGTATAACAAACTATAGCACCATAATGAAGGTATAACAAACTATAGCACCATAATGAATGTATAATAAAGTATAGCACCATAATGAATGTATAACAAACTAGAGAACCATAATGAATATATAATAAAGTATAGCACTATAATGAAGGTATAACAAACTATAGCACCATAATGAATGTATAAAATAGTATAGCACTATAATGAAGGTATAACAAACTATAGCACCATATGTATGTATATTATGTATGCTGGATTATATATCATGTATGTATATTATGTATGTGCTCCATTTATGTATTATTTATTCAGCCTAGCTAGCAGCGTGTGGCAATGTTATTACCATATCCCACACGCTTAATTAATGTGCCTGGCGACGTATGGAAGCTGCTAATGTATCACTTGCCATACATCGTCTATAGCAGTTGACAAGGAGCCTAGCCAGGGAGACCGCTGCTCTCCTCTGTGTACATACTCTTATCCAGTAAACCGAACCTACAAAACTATACAGGTGTTTGTGTTCTCTCCTGTATATAGAACTTATTATTCAGAACTAACATGGCGCAGTGATCCGATCTTACTGGATAATTACGAGTGATAGTGCAAAGTTTGTAGAACGCCGGCTTGGACTCTCGCTTGGGTCAAGTCCCGCGCGTCAGCTCTCCTCGAAGAATCTCAGCAACTTTGAGCAGTGTCAGTGACAGTGATTTTCTGTGAAGTGTTTAGTGCATTGTGTGTTTCGTGCCATTCATGTGTGACCTTGTTCTAAAGGATTCCCAAGGTATACGGCACGTTCTGGGCATTTGTAAGGAGTAGAATTCAGTGCACCCGTCTCTGACTGCGTCCTGAGGGTACTGGGCTGACTGGGAGTCGCCGCGCCTCTCCCTCCACCCCCTCACAGCGCCGCCTCCACCCCCCCCTCACAGCTGGGGCGAGACTCTCTACCCGCCCGGGACACCACACACACACGTACTAACACTCGCTGACCGCGCGGCTTCTTATATATATTTTATATATATAACCTACTTATCTGTGTATTTAATTAATTTTTGTCTGAAATCTTGTTGATACGACGGGCTGACCGGTCAACACTGATTTAAGACATAGTACACAGAGGAAGTAGTTATGTCTCACGCCTTACGTAGCCGTGGACCCAGCGTCTGGATGAGCCAGGCGGGGGATAGCCCCGCAGAGATGGATGACCAGGCCGGCCACGACGCTCCAGCCCCCACATCGCGCAGTCCCTCACCTCAATATTCAGCGTTGTCTCCAGAGATAATTGCTTTACTGAAGTTTATGAGAGATGAGAAACGCGAGGATGAAGCTCACAGACGTTTGGCGGATGAGCACAGAAGGCAAGCAGAGGCAGAACGAGACAACCAACGGAGATTGGAAGACAGTGAACGGTTTGAAGCCTTGATATCTCGCCTCACTGTTAACCAAGCCCCTGGCTCTAACACTGCCTCGGTACTGACTGGTTCAGATACCTCATCCATGCTTCCTTCACGCCCCCCAGCCCCACCTAAAGCAGCAGCTCAAACGCCGCCCATCTTGAAGCCTGATGAGACTTTCCAGACTTATCGTGAATGGCGGCGACGGTGGACTGATTATTCTACAATGGTGGATCTCCAGAGTTTGTCACAGCCTAAACAACTCATCCAGCTGCGTATGTGCCTGTCCTTGGAAATTCAGCGTGTCTTGGAACATACGTTGCAGGTACCCCCAACCTCTGCGCTGTCTGTAGAGGAGGTACTGGACGTTCTACAACGGCACATCAAAGGACAGCAGAATGAAGCTCTGCGCAGGAGGGAATTGTTTAGCTGCAGACAGATGGAGGGTGAGTCTTTTGATGCCTTTTACGTGCGTCTTAAGAGAGCCTCGGAAGAGGTAGATATATGCCCAGGCCACCACCAGCAGTGCGAGGAGACCCAGTTGAGGCAGGTGATCCTGATGGGTGTTAAGGACGAGGAACTTGTCCAACGCCTCACCTCCCTCGACTTTTCCTCTTCTCTTAAGGATGTGTTGACGATATGTCGCTCCTATGAGGCTGCCAGGTGTGCCACCTCTGCCATCCGTGCTCCCCCTACAGCTGTACGCGCTGTGTCCCAGTACAAGAAGGACAAGAAGTCTGTTCCTACGCCTTCGCCCACCACGTCCACGCCCGGTTTATTTTGCAACAACTGTGGTAAGCAGCACGGAACACAGGTGTGTCCAGCTGCTCAGTCTACCTGCAACAGTTGTGACCGTAAGGGCCACTGGTCACTCACAGTACGGTGCCCAGCCAAACGCGTCCAGTGCAATGTGTGTGGTCGTCTGGGCCACTATGACAAGTGTTGCCCTTCCAACATACCCAAGAGACCGCGTCGGCGGAAGCTTCAGCCCCCTTCCACCAGAGAGGGCCGCCCACAGCCTTCCAATCAGAGGCACGACGACTCCTGACAACGCTCGAGCCACATTAGGAATGTGTGCTCCCCCCCGCGTCCCAGGACCAAAGTCCCCCAGTACATCAGCGTCATCGTGACCTACGGTGGTGTGTCATCCCGTCTTCAGATGTTGCCCGACACCGGCGCTGATGCTACAGTCATCGGTCCCCAGCATTTGCAATGCTTGGGGCTCTCTCCAAGTGATCTAGGACCGCCCCCCAAGGATCTCCGCTTTATGGCAGATGGTTCACAGATGACCCCGGCCCTAGGTTCACTCTATGCACACGTCACCTTTGGCAACAGGTCGTGTCAAGCCTGGATTGATGTGCATAATGGCGTCCCGACTCCTTTGCTGTCCTACAGACATTGCCAAGAGTTGGCCATCATCTCCCAGGACTTCCCAACACCGATTCTCGAGGTAAAACACGCCAACAGGGTGCACGAAGGGAGCAGCAACTACCCTGCTGCCGCCCTGCCCCTACCTCTGGCCAGTGACACCTCCCCTTCGGTAGTTGTCCCTGCTGCTTCAAGTCTCCACGCCTTGGCTCGCCTCCACGACAGTCACTGTGGAGCCGAGGCCACCAAACGGCGTGCAAGACAGACTGTGTTCCGGCCTGGCATCGACCCCGACATCTCCAATGCTGTCCAGGTGTGTAAGCCCCGCCACGTATTACAACCCAGCCAGCAGCAGGAATCCTTTATGAGTGACGACAACCCCACCCGCCCCTTTGAGTCTGTGTCGGCCGACTTTTTCTGTGTGTCAGGAAAGTCCTTCCTCGTTATCGTCGACCGTCTCTCTGGTTGGCCGGTTGTCATCAAGTGCGGTAATGACACGACGTCTGCCGCCACCATCAGCAAGTTCCGCCACTACTTCCGTGACGTGGGCGTTCCTGCACGCCTGCGAACCGACGGAGGGCCTCAGTTCACAAGCCGGGACTTTGCTGTGTTCCTTGACCGATGGGGAGTCCGGCATGTGTTGTCATCGCCCCATTACCCGCAGTCCAACGGCCACGCTGAGGCTGCTGTCAAATCCCTGAAGCACCTCATCCTTAAGGTGGCCCCTTCTGGGAACATTGACTACGAGGCCTTCGACAGGGGTCTTCTTGAACTCCGCAACACACCTAACTTCACCGGACGCTCCCCTGCCCAGGTTTTATATGGACGCCCCCTTCGTTCTTGTGTCCCTGCTCACCCTCAATCCTTCTCCAAGGAGTGGCAGGCCAAGACAGAGGATTGTGATCGCCGAGCCGCCGAACGTGTTCAGGACGTCGTCGCCCGCTACAATGACCACGCCCGTTCTCTCCCCAGGTTGAGTGTCGGCACCCAAGTCCGTGTTCAGGACCCGACCTCCCTACGTTGGGACAAAGTAGGCGTAGTCATGGGTCTCGGCAGGTCACGGGACTACCAGGTGCGGTTACCCAGTGGTCGTGTGTGGTGGAGGAACCGCCGTTTTCTCCGACCCGTAACAATGCCTTCTGCTGGCCCCGCCACCAGTGTTGAGTCCCATACCCTTCCCAGTGATGAAGTCCCTCGACGCTCAGAACGGATCCAAAAGAAAAGGTCCGCTCAAGACTTTGCTATGAGCGTATAGGGGGGAGGGAGGTGTATGTATATTATGTATGCTGGATTATATATCATGTATGTATATTATGTATGTGCTCCATTTATGTATTATTTATTCAGCCTAGCTAGCAGCGTGTGGCAATGTTATTACCATATCCCACACGCTTAATTAATGTGCCTGGCGACGTATGGAAGCTGCTAATGTATCACTTGCCATACGTCGCCTATAGCAGTTGACAAAGGAGCTTAGCCGGGGAGAGTGCTGCTTCCCTCTGTGTACATACTCTTATCCAGTAAACCGAACCTACAAAACTATACAGGTGTTTGTGTTCTCTCCTGTATATAGAACTTATTATTCAGAACCTAACACCATAATGAATGTATAACAAACTATAGCACCATAATGAGGGTATAACAAACTATAGCACCATAATGAAGGTATAACAAACTATAGCACCATAATGAAGGTATAACAAACTATAGCACCATAATGAAGGTATAACAAACTATAGCACCATAATGAATGAATAACAAACTATAGCACCATAATGAATGTATAACAAACTATAGCACCATAATGAATGTATAACAAACTATAGCACCATAATGAAGGTATAACAAACTATAGCACCATAATGAAGGTATAACAAACTATAGCACCATAATGAAGGTATAACAAACTATAGCACCATAATGAATGTATAACAAACTATAGCACCATAATGAATGTATAACAAACTATAGCACTATAATGAAGGTATAACAAACTATAGCACTATAATGAATGTATAGCAAACTATAGCACCATAATGAATGCATAATATAGTATAGCACCATAATGAAGGTATAACAAACTATAGCACCATAATGAATGTATAACAAACTATAGCACTATAATGAATGTATAGCAAACTATAGCACCATAATGAATGTATAATAAAGTATAGCACTATAATGAATGTATAACAAACTATAGCACTATAATGAATGTATAACAAACTATAGCACCATAATGAAGGTATAACAAACTATAGCACCATAATGAATGTATAACAAACTATAGCACCATAATGAATGTATAACAAACTATAGCACCATAATGAAGGTATAACAAACTATAGCACCATAATGAAGGTATAACAAACTATAGCACCATAATGAATGTATAACAAACTATAGCACCATAATGAATGTATAACAAACTATAGCACCATAATGAATGTATAACAAACTATAGCACCATAATGAATGTATAACAAACTATAGCACCATAATGAATGTATAACAAACTATAGCACTATAATGAATGTATAACAAACTTTAGCATTGCAATGAATTATTTTACAACATTCAGGGTGAATTTCGTCAGTTTTTCGGTTCCGGCAAACGCTCGAAACTTCCTTTCACGAAGAAGGTATTTATCTGTTCAGTCATCTCTCGCAAGCATTACACTATCCTGCTTGTCCACTGTAACGCGTTAACAGGTTCATAAATGTCTCACCTTCACTAATACAAGACACAAATTTACCTAATATGATTTAACTTCTTCCGTATAATTCTCCTTAAATTTTCTCTTTAAAAATTCCTCCTTTATATCATTACCTTCAGAAGGACATAAACAAGACAAGAACAATAATCAATCTAAATGAATGAAACAAACTTGAAATAGATATAATTGAATACAATAGTAACCATGAATATTAAAAACTGTATGAAAAATAAACACTAACACATCGAAATATTGATTGATTTATTTATACAATTAACATAGATAAGTAGAGCACAAGTAAGAGCAGAAACATAATACTAAAGATAAATTATAAAGATAATTAAGTATATTATATACTAACAAGTACTGTACACCAAATACCAGAGTACAACACTGGAGCAGGCGTGGGCGACCAGGACCGCCTGGACGTGACGGGCGAATCCATTGTGACCCGCGTCATGTCGTCAGGGCAGCTCTCACTTATTTATAGGGTGATTGCATACCGGGTTATGGTCTCTGACAGCTGACTAGGATGGTTTGGACAACTGTTGACCTGTTCTGAACGAGCGTCCCGGTGTTCGCCAATGGGAGCGACTATAACTGAAGATCATCATAGTTGTACTTAACTATTTTGTCGATTGTGTGAGAGTTGTGTGCATATAAAGGTGTTGAGGCTTTAAGAGTTGAGCACGTCTGAGAGAGCTGAGTGAATGTATGCGAGTTAAATTTGTAAGATATGTGTCAATATTTGAAAGATACATGTTGTGCTTCCCTCCCTCCTTCTACCCCCCCTCTTGCTGAGGTGTGGCCCCCTGCCTCCTTCTATCCCCCCTAATGCGGAGGTGTGGCCCCCAGCCTCCTTCTATCCCCCCTAATGCGGAGGTGTGGGCCCCCTGCCTCCTTCTATCCCCCCTAATGCGGAGGTGTGGCCCCCTGCCTCCTTCTATCCCCCCTAATACGGAGGTGTGGCCCCCAGCCTCCTTCTATCCCCCCTAATGCGGAGGTGTGGGCCCCCTGCCTCCTTCTATCCCCCCTAATGCGGAGGTGTGGCCCCCAGCCTCCTTCCAATAAACAAGGAGCAAGTAGTGACCCGTTCAATTTACACCGGGACGAACTTCATGCAACATGTGGAGACAAACTGAAAGGGGGGGGGGGAGGGGGAGTGGATACTGCTTAAGTGAAAAACCAAGAAAAGAAATCGTTTTCGTCAATGCGTTTGGTCCTTTTTGTTCAATTTATAACTTTATAGCTAAAATGGTGTTTAAAATATTCCCCGGAAGGCAAAAAATACAAACAGAGAAAAGACATTTGGTGACTTTTGTCCAAATTTCATCTTCCTGGTCCAGAACGTTCCTGGATTATCCCGGAAAAGCAAAAAAATCTGCTCGGTATTTGGAACCGGAATGGGGGATGGAGTGGAGGGCTTGCCTTAACATACACTATAGTTAAGTACAGGTATAACTTTCCACGACCACCAGCAGTAATACACTGTTGTACGTTTTGAAACATGTGTCGGAAGCATGGATGTTGCCTTAATAAAGTATGAAAAGCCTTAAGCCTGAAACACACGGTCAGTCTGCACAAACAAAACTGAAGGTGTGTAGGGGAGGTTGGTTGAAAATGTGTAAATTTGTTCTCGAGTTGATGGAGTTTAAAATAAATTTCAAGATGTTATGTTATTCTCTTAACACAGTGATAGTTGCTCTTCATTCCAAACCTCACAGAGGAAATGAAAAAAACGATGTGTTGTAAATCTCAGAAGAGGAACATTATCGCTTGCCATTAGAAGTATTAGGCCAAGTGTCTGTTAAAACACATTTTAAACTTAATAACAAAATATTGCATCAAGTAAATTTAAAACAAAGTACAAACAAACCACCACAGTTGTGTCCTCCTCTTGCATAAAACTTTTTCTGCACCAAATTATGATAATTGGTAAATCATCTGATTCATAAAATAACCTTACACACAAAAATTATAGAAAACATGTAATTAAATGTGTGTTATTAATTAAACTAAATTATAACAAGTAAAAATACACACAAGTACTTACATAAATACATTAAAATACCTCTTAAAATTTTGTAGAATTGGAAGAAACTTAAGCATAATATCAAACTTTGCGTTAACCTTTACCTGAGCGAACACAATAAAGTAAAGTTACCTAAAATACGCAATCGTCTCCAGGACTTGAGGACCCAAACAAAATATTTTTTCATACCTTCATACAGCCATGCTCTCCAGCTAGTGACAAGCTACAAGAATTCATGTACTACCTTTAATAATTCAAATGGCAACATTAATTCTTTTATAAATCATATTATTCAAGATTCCTTAAATGTGTATACTGCACAGAATTTCAATGAGAATCAAGAGCAGTTCACCTACAATCACTCATGACTCGCAATCACATATCGAGGGAATTGTGCAGATTTTTCTATAGAATTACTAATCGCGCGCAATTGAATAATTTCACTTTAAGCTACAACAGCATTACAATTATAATATGACAAATTTTCACCACTAAATACACAGTGGCCCTTCCATAGAAAATTTCCCTCAAACGTTTATAATTATATGAATCATTTACTGTATAGTCTCTGAGCAACACTCAGACTATGGGTCACAATTTTCAGACCAATGAAATTACTTAATCCTTCACCTAAACACTCACTCTTCCTCACTTCCTGATTCTTACACCCAGCTGGTAAGAACAAGAATTACTTCATAAATGCATCGAATCTAATAGTTACGTACCCAATAACGCCATAATTCCTGAAACGTATCAGGAGTGGCCCAAACTAGAAGCGGCATTTTGTATCATTAACCCAGTCCAGATCACTGGCAACACTACGTTATTTCCGACCGGCACAATCACTACCGGTCTAAAATACGAAAGGAATTGACAACAGCTTCTCGATAAGTGAATAATACATACTGTATAATACTGAAACTCATCCTGCCTCCACCACACATAATACTCAACACCAACCTGCCTCCACCACACAATACTCAACACCAACCTGCCTCCACCACACAATACTCAACACCATCCTGCCTCCACAACACATAATACTCAACACCATCCTGCCTCCACCACACATAATACTCATCACCATCCTGCCTCCACCACACATAATACTCAACACCATCCTGCCTCCACCACACATAATACTCAACACCATCCTGCCTCCACCACACATAATACTCAACACCACCCAGCCTCCACCACACATAATACTCAACACCACCCAGCCTCCACCACACATAATACTCAACACCACCCAGCCTCCACCACACATAATACTCAACACCATCCTGCCTCCACCACACATATTACCCATCACCACCCAGCCTCCACCACACATATTACCCATCACCACCCAGCCTCCACCACACATGATACTCAACACCATCCTGCCTCCACGACACATAATACTCAACATCATCCTGCCCCCACCACACATGATACTCAACACCATCCTGCCTCCACCACACATAATACTCATCACCACCCAGCCTCCACCACACAATACTCAACACCATCCTGCCTCCACCACACATGATACTCATCACCATCCTGCCTCCACCACACATAATACTCATCACCATCCTGCCTCCACCACACATAATACTCAACACCATCCAGCCTCCACCACACAATACTCATCACCATCCTGCCTCCACCACACATAATACTCATCACCACCCAGCCTCCACCACACAATACTCAACACCATCCTGCCTCCACCACACAATACTCAACACCATCCTGCCTCCACCACACAAAATACTCATCACCATCCTGCCTCCACCACACATAATACTCAACACCATCCAGCCTCCACCACACATAATACTCAACACCAACCTGCCTCCACCACACATGATACTCAACACCATCCTGCCTCCACCACACATAATACTCAACACCATCCTGCCTCCACCACACATAATACTCATCACCACCCAGCCTCCACCACACATAATACTCAACACCATCCTGCCTCCACCACACATAATACTCATCACCATCCTGCCTCCACCACACATAATACTCATCACCATCCTGCCTCCACCACACATAATACTCATCACCATCCTGCCTCCACCACACATAATACTAATCACCACCCAGCCTCCACCACACATAATACTCAACACCATCCTGCCTCCACCACACATAATACTCATCACCACCCAGCCTCCACCACACATAATACTCATCACCATCCTGCCTCCACCACACATAATACTCATCACCATCCTGCCTCCACCACACATAATACTCAACATCTTCCTGCCTCCACCACACATAATACTCATCACCATCCTGCCTCCACCACACATAATACTCATCACCATCCTGCCTCCACCACACATATTACCCATCACCACACAGCCTCCACCACACATAATACTCAACATCTTCCTGCCTCCACCACACAAATTACCCATCACCACCCAGCCTCCACCACACATAATACTCAACATCTTCCTGCCTCCACCACACATAATACTCAACATCTTCCTGCCTCCACCACACATAATACTCAACACCACACAGCCTCCACCACACATATTACCCATCACCACCCAGCCTCCACCACACATAATACTCAACATCTTCCTGCCTCCACCACACATATTACCCATCACCACCCAGCCTCCACCACACATAATACTCAACACCACCCAGCCTCCACCACACATAATACTCAACATCTTCCTGCCTCCACCACACATATTACCCATCACCACACAGCCTCCACCACACATAATACTCAACATCTTCCTGCCTCCACCACACATATTACCCATCACCACCCAGCCTCCACCACACATAATACTCAACATCTTCCTGCCTCCACCACACATAATACTCAACATCTTCCTGCCTCCACCACACATATTACCCATCACCACCCAGCCTCCACCACACATAATACTCAACATCTTCCTGCCTCCACCTCACATAATACTCAACATCTTCCTGCCTCCACCAAACATAATACTCAACACCACCCAGCCTCCACCACACATAATACTCAACATCTTCCTGCCTCCACCACACATAATACTCAACATCTTCCTGCCTCCACCACACATATTACCCATCACCACACAGCCTCCACCACACATAATACTCAACATCTTCCTGCCTCCACCACACATAATACTCAACACCACCCTGCCTCCACCACACATAATACTCAACACCACCCTGCCTCCACCACACATAATACTCATCACCATCCTGCCTCCACCACACATAATACTCAACACCATCCTGCCTCCACCACACATAATACTCAACACCATTCTGCCTCCACCACACATAATACTCAACATCTTCCTGCCTCCACCACACATATTACCCATCACCACCCAGCCTCCACCACACATAATACTCAACACCACCCAGCCTCCACCGCACATAATACTCATCACCATCCTGCCTCCACCACACATAATACTCATCACCACCCAGCCTCCACCACACATAATACTCAACACCATCCTGCCTCCACCACACATAATACTCATCACCACCCAGCCTCCACCACACATAATACTCATCACCATCCTGCCTCCACCACACATAATACTCATCACCATCCTGCCTCCACCACACATATTACCCATCACCACACAGCCTCCACCACACATAATACTCAACATCTTCCTGCCTCCACCACACAAATTACCCATCACCACCCAGCCTCCACCACACATAATACCCAACATCTTCCTGCCTCCACCACACATATTACCCATCACCACCCAGCCTCCACCACACATAATACTCAACACCACCCAGCCTCCACCACACATAATACTCAACATCTTCCTGCCTCCACCACACATATTACCCATCACCCCACAGCCTCCACCACACATAATACTCAACATCTTCCTGCCTCCACCACACAAAAAACCCATCACCACCCAGCCTCCACCACACATAATACTCAACATCTTCCTGCCTCCACCACACATAATACTCAACATCTTCCTGCCTCCACCACACAAAAAACCCATCACCACCCAGCCTCCACCACACATAATACTCAACATCTTCCTGCCTCCACCACACATAATACTCAACATCTTCCTGCCTCCACCACACATAATACTCAACACCACACAGCCTCCACCACACATATTACCCATCACCACCCAGCCTCCACCACACATAATACTCAACATCTTCCTGCCTCCACCACACATATTACCCATCACCACCCAGCCTCCACCACACATAATACTCATCACCATCCTGCCTCCACCACACATAATACTCATCACCATCCTGCCTCCACCACACATAATACTAATCACCACCCAGCCTCCACCACACATAATACTCAACATCTTCCTGCCTCCACCACACATATTACCCATCACCACACAGCCTCCACCACACATAATACTCAACATCTTCCTGCCTCCACCACACATATTACCCATCACCACCCAGCCTCCACCACACATAATACTCAACATCTTCCTGCCTCCACCACACATAATACTCAACATCTTCCTGCCTCCACCAAACATAATACTCAACACCACCCAGCCTCCACCACACATAATACTCAACATCTTCCTGCCTCCACCACACATAATACTCAACATCTTCCTGCCTCCACCACACATATTACCCATCACCACACAGCCTCCACCACACATAATACTCAACATCTTCCTGCCTCCACCACACATAATACTCAACACCACCCTGCCTCCACCACACATAATACTCAACACCACCCTGCCTCCACCACACATAATACTCATCACCATCCTGCCTCCACCACACATAATACTCAACACCATCCTGCCTCCACCACACATAATACTCAACACCATTCTGCCTCCACCACACATAATACTCAACATCTTCCTGCCTCCACCACACATATTACCCATCACCACCCAGCCTCCACCACACATAATACTCAACACCACCCAGCCTCCACCGCACATAATACTCATCACCATCCTGCCTCCACCACACATAATACTCATCACCACCCAGCCTCCACCACACATAATACTCAACACCATCCTGCCTCCACCACACATAATACTCATCACCACCCAGCCTCCACCACACATAATACTCATCACCATCCTGCCTCCACCACACATAATACTCATCACCATCCTGCCTCCACCACACATATTACCCATCACCACACAGCCTCCACCACACATAATACTCAACATCTTCCTGCCTCCACCACACAAATTACCCATCACCACCCAGCCTCCACCACACATAATACCCAACATCTTCCTGCCTCCACCACACATATTACCCATCACCACCCAGCCTCCACCACACATAATACTCAACACCACCCAGCCTCCACCACACATAATACTCAACATCTTCCTGCCTCCACCACACATATTACCCATCACCCCACAGCCTCCACCACACATAATACTCAACATCTTCCTGCCTCCACCACACATATTACCCATCACCACCCAGCCTCCACCACACATAATACTCAACATCTTCCTGCCTCCACCACACATAATACTCAACATCTTCCTGCCTCCACCACACATATTACCCATCACCACCCAGCCTCCACCACACATAATACTCAACATCTTCCTGCCTCCACCACACATAATACTCAACATCTTCCTGCCTCCACCACACATAATACTCAACACCACCCAGCCTCCACCACACATAATACTCAACATCTTCCTGCCTCCACCACACATAATACTCAACATCTTCCTGCCTCCACCACACATAATACTCAACACCACCCAGCCTCCACCACACATAATACTCAACATCTTCCAGCCTCCACCACACATAATACTCAACATCTTCCTGCCTCCACCACACATAATACTCAACATCTTCCTGCCTCCACCACACATATTACCCATCACCACACAGCCTCCATCACACATAATACCCAACATCTTCCTGCCTCCACCACACATAATACTCAACACCACCCTGCCTCCACCACACATAATACTCAACACCACCCTGCCTCCACCACACATAATACTCATCACCATCCTGCCTCCACCACACATAATACTCAACACCATCCTGCCTCCACCACACATAATACTCAACACCATCCTGCCTCCACCACACATAATACTCAACATCTTCCTGCCTCCACCACACATATTACCCATCACCACCCAGCCTCCACCACACATAATACTCAACACCACCCAGCCTCCACCACACATAATACTCAACAAACTTTAACATACACAGTAAATACTTTATAATTGACTCTTCGCTCTCCTGATCAAGTCTTTAAACGATCACCTCTTCCTTCCCATGTCGAGATATTCCCGAAATATTGAATATTTTTCAATATCATGCCTGGCAAAAGTTGTTTGTGTGTTTGGGCGGGACTAGAAGCTCAGCTCCGTGGAAACTGTAAAATATTCAACGGTTTTATTGCTGCCCCAAGAGGGATCTCTGTCGGTCAATGTGTGTCTATACTGCTGTTGTTATAATATTATTACTGTGCTTCAACAACTAAGGTCTTTAAGAGCGTAAGAAGATTATTACTTACACCATTACATCAACAATGACAAATTATGGGAGCTAAAACTCCCTTGTAATGTGTATACTAAGATGATCACAGGTCCAGTTGTTAGTGTAAGACACGGTACAGCTCTACCCCTTCCCACCACCTCCTGGAAGATAGGGATACGACAACAGCTGTTAACCCTTTAAGTAATTAACACTGTAGCTTCCCAAGATGTACCTACCTACCATGTTAATGAAAGAGAAAATGTAAGTTTGGTCAAGTTAAGAGCCATAATAATTCGGCCAGAAAGGTTCAAATATACCAAATAATCACCAATTATTGTTATGTTAAAGCTGAGGATTATTATTATTATATTCTTGTATTCTTATTATTCCTCGGGTCTCCCTCAATGTCACACTTACGAATCACAAAATAAAATGATAAGACGTGAAGATTTTTAATCAATAAAGTTTCTACACATGAGCGTGGTGGCACAGTCGCCTCTTACCATCTAAATTACTTGATCACGACCAAAAAGTTTGTTCAGGGACGTGGTAATATTGAATGGTCAAAGTTTTCACCCAGTATTTTATTTTCTCTATAGTTTCCCAGTCAAAATTCTATGACCACATGTGAGACTCTTCGTTAGACATAAGAAAGTTATAATTGTCTGCGTATAATACTCGGGTATCCAGTAGTCCCATAACACACACACACACACACACACACACACACACACACACACACACACACACACACACACACACACCAGATCAATAGCATAACTTTAACAATTTCAAATAAATGTAAGAGATGAAGAGTAAGTTTAGGTTGAGAGTTTGCTACTTGGCGTCCACCATTACAGTGTTTTAGCAAGTCTGGGTTCAAGGGATAGTCATAAAGGATTAAATGATGCAATTGTGTGTCAGTTTCCTGGAGAGAGACTCTACCTGCGTTATTATACTGGGTCCAGGAGCTGATGACACTGTGTTATTATACTAGGTCCAGCAGCTGATGGCACTGTGTTATTATATTAGGTCCAGGAGCTGATGACACTGTGTTATTATACTAGGTCCAGGAGCTGATGACACTGTGTTATTATATTAGGTCCAGGAGCTGATGACACTGTGTTATTATACTAGGTCCAGGAGCTGATGACACTGTATTATTGTACTTGGTCCAGGAGCTGATGACACTGTGTTATTATATTAGGTCCAGGAGCTGATGACACTGTGTTATTATACTAGGTCCAGGAGTTGATGACACTGTGTTATTATACTAGGTCCAGGAGTTGATGACACTGTGTTATTATACTAGGTCCAGGAGTTGATGACACTGTGTTATTATACTAGGTCCAGGAGCTGATGACACTGTGTTATTATATTAGGTCCAGGAGCTGATGACACTGTGTTATTATACTAGGTCCAGGAGCTGATGACACTGTGTTATTATACTAGGTCCAGGAGCTGATGACACTGTGTTATTATACTCGGTCCAGGAGCTGATGACACTGTATTATTGTACTCGGTCCAGGAGCTGATGACACTGTGTTATTATGCTGTGAGCAGTTTAGACTAGCTTAGTCTGTAACCAGTATAGCAACCAGAGTATTATACATTATGGAAGTAATTTTTCATTATGCATTTTACATTGACCGGCAGGGGACAAAGATGTTTTCATTGCAAGCATGTAGTAAGCATTTAACAACTAATTAGAAAGGTAGAACCTCATGGCATCAAAGGTGACATCCTTAAATGGATTAGGGTGTGGTTACAGGACAGGAAACAACGAGTGAGCATTAACGGCACTAAGTCCCATTGGAGCAACGTCACAAGTGGAGTTCCCCAAGGCTCAGTACTTGGACCATTATTATTTATTATATACATAAACGACATAGATATCGGCATAGACAGCAACATAAGCAAATTTGCTGATGACACTAAAATAGGACGTGTTATTAAATCTGACGAGGACTCGGCAAAACTACAGGAAGATCTAAACAAATTTTTCGAATGATCTGAAAAATGGCAGATGAAATTCAACGTCGACAAATGTAAAGTACTCAGTATAGGAGATGTAAACAGGGAAACCAGATATCAGATGAACAACGATGCCATAGTGAAATCCGACTGCGAGAGAGATTTAGGAGTAATGATAAGTAGGAACCTTAAGCCAAGTAAACAATGTGTTTTTGCTCATAACAAGGCTAATAAAGCACTTGGGTTCATACAAAGGAGTGTTAGTTACAAGACTAGCGAGGTCATCCTAAAACTGTATCTTGCTCTTGTGAGACCACACCTGGATTGCGCAGTTCAGTTCTGGTCACCGTATTACAGAATGGATATAGAATCCTTGGAAAGAATTCAAAGGAGGATGACAAGACTAATCCCGGGCATTATGAACCTTGAGTATAGAGACAGGTTAAAGCATCTTAATTTGCACTCCCTTGAGAGACGTAGAGCGAGGGGCGACCTGATAGAGGTGTATAAGTGGAAGGCAGGGCTAAACAAAGGGAACATTACTAAGGTACTCAAACTATCCAACCAGGAGCGAACTCGTAACAATGGTTTTAAATTAGACAAATTTAGATTTAGGCGTAAAATAGGTAAACACTGGTTTGGAAACAGAGTAGTGGATGAATGGAACAAGTTACCAAATATCATTAACTCGAATACGCTGAACTGCTTCAAACATAGG
Source organism: Homarus gammarus (assembly GCA_958450375.1). Classification (NCBI taxonomy): domain Eukaryota; kingdom Metazoa; phylum Arthropoda; class Malacostraca; order Decapoda; family Nephropidae; genus Homarus; species Homarus gammarus. The sequence continues at coordinate 145,863 of CAUDMG010000598.1, forward strand.
TTGGATGCTTACATGAGCAATAGGGGTTGGGTGTAAACGGGACTGCCCAATATGGGCCAATAGGCCCGCTGCAGTTTCCTCTATTCTTATGTTCTTATGTTCTTATGTTAAGCCTGCTCAATCGCAGCTGTTTTAGTCACGTATATGGTCTGGAGACAGTGGGTCGACAAGAGATGTCTAAGTATGACGATATCACCTTTGAAGCTCTTTACTAATTTAATTAATGACTCTTACTTGATAACTAGAGGCATTGCTTATCACGTGTAGACTCCCAAGTATTTGATGTAAATTATTAGTCACATTAGTTAGATATTTGCAACTTGGATTCTCTTGCTATTTTGATTTCATAGTCTCTCTTTGCTTTCCTTACATTTTTCTTAACATTCCTAGATAGTTCATTATACCTATTTCTGAGCTGCTCCTCCCCTCCCTTTAATTTCTTATATATTCCTTTCTTTATTCCTATGTCATGTTTAAGTTTTCTGGTCATCCACCTTGGCTCATTCTTATTTGACCTAATTTTTCTGTATGGTATATTTTGTTCTTGTGCTTTATGTAGTATACTAGTGAATATATTATAGTCATGATCAATTGCTGTGTCATCTATGACCTCACTCCTTCCTACTGGGGACTGACTTGACTGTTCCCAGGTGACCTCACCTAAGTACCTTCTTAACCCCTGATAATCTGCCAACCGAAAGTTTGGGACTCTGACCATATTGACATTGTTTTTCGTTTCCCAATTTAGGGTGAACCTGATTTTTCTGTGATCACTGTTACCTAGTTCTTCCCCTACTGTGATATCTCTGATAATATTTTCTTTATTTACATAAGAACATAAGAACATAAGAAAGTGGGATACTGCAGGAGGCCGACTGGCCCATACAGGGCAGATCCCTTTCACACCCATCACAGCACTTCCATGTGCCTATCCAACTTCGTCTTGAAGCTCCTTAGCGTCCCCGATCCTACTATAGCACTCGGTAGCCTATTCCACATATCCACAACTCTATTACCAAACCAGTGCTTGCCTATATCCTTTCTGAATCGGAATTTATCTAATTTAAAGCCATTTGTTCTAGTTATTTCGTTATTACTGAGCTTCAGAACATCTTCCATTTTACCCTTGTTAATCCCACTCACCCACTTGTACACCTCTATCATATCTCCCCTAACTCTACGCCTCTCTAATGAATGCAAGCCTAAGCTTTTCAGTCTTTCTTCATATGGAAGGTTTCTAATATTATGGATCATTTTTGTCATTCTTCTTTATACTCTCTCCAAAGAATCTATGTCCATTCTATAATAAGGACACCAGAACTGAACCGCATAATCCATGTGTGGCCTCACTAATGCTAGGTAAAGTTTCAAGATAACGTCAGCAGTTCTGTTACTCACAGACCTAGATATGAACCCTAGAATCCTGTTTGCCTTGTTGCGAACGCTAATACATTGTTTTCTAGGTTTCAAGTCGTTGCTAACAAATACGCCTAGATCTTTTTCACAAACTGAGTTTTCTATTTCCGTGTTACCTAGTTTATACTTAACGTTTGTATTCGTCTTCCCTATCTGTAGTACCTTGCATTTATCAGTATTAAAATTCATTTGCCAGTCTACTGACCACTCATGTAAGGTATCTAGATCTCTTTGAAGGTGTTCAAAGTCGCTGTCTGAATTTATCACTCTCCCCATTTTGGTATCATCTGCAAATTTACTAATCCTACTAGTTATGTCTAAATCAAGATCATTAATGAATATAACAAACAGCAGAGGGCCCAATACAGATCCCTGGTGAAGTCCGCTTTTGACCGCACCCCAGGCTGACTTTAATCCATTTATGCTGACTCTTTGTTTCCTACCAGTTAACCATGACCTAATCCATTTTAATAATGATCCACCTATTCCATGTGCTTCTACCTTCCTTATCAATCTCTCATGAGGGACTCTATCGAATGCTTTACTGAAATCTAAATAAATTATATCATATGACTTATCATTATCTACCGCTTCATATACTTCTGAGAAAAAGCTAAGCAAATTTGTGAGACAAGAACCTCCCTGGGTGAACCCGTGCTGAGAAGAATGAATTAAGTTGAATGTTTCAAGGTGGCTTCTGATTTTTGTAGCAATAATTGACTCTAGCAACTTGCCTATGATTGACGTGAGACTAATGGGACGGTAATTTGATGCAATTGATTTATCACCCTTTTTGAAAATAGGAACTACATTTGCAAGTTTCCAAGCTTCTGGCACTAGGCCCGATTCTACTGACTTATTAAATAAAACTGCTAATGGATTACTCAACTCATCTCTTCATTCTTTTAATATTCTAGCATATACCTCGTCTGGACCAAGCGATTTATGAGGCTTCAGTTTGTTAATTACTTTAAGCACATCGTTGCTAGTAATATTGATATTCATCAACATATTTTCTATACTGTCGTTATATACCTTATGAACTTCTGGAAACTGTGCTAGGTTTTCATTTGTGAATACGGAGCGAAAATGACTATTTAACGTACTACACATTTCTAACTCATCATCAGTCATTTCTCCTGTCGTAGTTTTAAGGGGACCTATTGTATCTCTAACCTTTGATTTATACAGTTGATAAAAAGCTTTGGGGTTATTTTTCGATTCGTTTGCTATCTTGATTTCATAATTTCTCTTTGCTTTCCTAATTTCTGTTTTTACCTGTCTTGCTAGGTTCTGATAGTAACCAAGTAAGTGATTTTCGCCTTTCTTAACTTTTCTATATACTCCTTTCTTTTTCCCTAGAAGATCTAAGAGTCTATTATTCATCCATTTTGGTTGGTTCCGTATCGATCTGAATTTTCTTTTAGGGATGTGTTTATTTTGAGCATTATTGATTGTCGCAATAAATTGTTCATAAGTAGCTGCTAAATTAAATTCGGGGTTATCCCGTCCTAAGTTGACAGTTTCCGGAGGTGTGGGGGGGATTAATCTTTTGACCATAGGGTCATCCCTTAGGTCTCTCCTTAAGCTACCGTAATTAGCCTTCCTAAAATCTGGGATCAAGGCCGAATTTTCCTTCTTCCTGCCATCCCATATTATGTTAAAATATATGGCTTTATGATCACTGTTTCCTAGTTCGTCTCCAATCCCAACATCTTTTACTAGATTTTCATTATTACTGAGAACTAAATCGAGGATATTATTTCCTCTAGTGGGCGAGTTTATGAATTGATATAAAAAACTATCTTGTACTGCTTCTAGAAAATCTTCAGATTCATTATCGCTAAGTTGATTTTTCCAATCTATGACTGAAAAGTTGAAATCGCCTAGAATACATGCATTGTTTCTATCAGATGCCTTCTTTATTTCCTCCCATAGCAATTTACCATCGTTCCTACTCAAATTAGGCGGTCTATATATAACACCAATGACTACGGATTCACTGCCCTCACCAATCTCTACCCAAATACTTTCATTGTCGCTATTTGTTTTAATGTTTGATTTATTGCAGCTTTTTAATGACACCCTGATATACACTGCTACACCGCCACCTCTCCTTCCTACTCTGTCAAATTTAAATAGGTTATATCCTGGAATATGAAATTCTGCTAAAAAATGTTTGCTGTTTGAATTTATCCATGTTTCCGTTATTGCAATTATATCTATGTTCTCTTTACTAACAATGGCCCTGAGCTGGTCCATCTTGTTACACAGGCTTCTACTATTAGTATAATAAACACTCAATATATTTCTTCCGTTTCAATCTGTTTTACATTTATTACTTTGATGTTTGTTATTATGACTAACTATATTTTCGGCATTATCTACTTCTGTTTCACTACTTCCCAGGACCTGCTTGTTTTTTGACTCCCATTTTCCCCGACCCCTCTCTACTGGCGAAACCCCCCCTTCGGAGTGACAATTTCACGCTCCAGGGATGCAGACAACGTCTTTACCCCCTCACGAGACAAGTGTACTCCGTCGCGACAGTACAGGTAGTCGTTCCCATAAAATCGTTGCCAGTCATCAATGAATGCCCAACCACTGTTTGCACAATGTTTTTCCAGTCGGCAATTAATAGCAATTGCCCTGGACAGCCATTCACGACCAACCCCTCTTCTAGGCAAGACACCACATACTATTGGGATCCCTCCCCTATCTCTAATCTTCCCCAGCGCCTCCCTATACCTCTTGAAAAGTTCCTCACTCCTAACCTTACCTATGTCGTTTCCTCCCACACTAATACACACTACTGGATTGGTACCCTCCCCTGACAAAACTCTGTCTAACCTCTCGGCTACATGCCCTATCCCAGCCCCAGGAAAACATACCCTAGTCCTACGTTTCCTATCTCTCGCACAAAAAGCCCTATCCATAAACCTCACCTGGCTGTCACCAACTACCACGACCTTACCTGTGGGCAGGTTTTGTACAACTGCCCTTTCCTCTCCTTGATCCATACCGTCCTGCCTCTTCTCTTCATCTCCAGCTTCCTGCAGCACCTGGTAAGGGTTACTGCACTCCACACCCTAGGTCTAATATATTGTCACCTCTAGTAGGTTCTGTAATTAGTTGTTTCAAAAAATTGTCCTGTACTGCGTCTAGGAAGTCTTCAGATTCATAGTCACCTACAATGTTGTCCCAGTCAATATTTCTGAAGTTGAAATCCCCCATAATGCATAGGTTGTTATATTTTGCTGCCCTACTCATTTCCTGCCATATGGGCTGAGCTGCTTCTTTGCCAAGACTTGGGGGCCTGTATATATACATATATACACCCCTAGCGGAATCGCCGCCCTCTGGGCGGCTCTTTCGCTAGGTTCAAGATTTCTTAAGAGCATTATAGGAGTTCCAATCTTGAGAGTGAGGTGGTGAGGAGGCATTCCAGCGGGCTCCAAAGAATTAAGGAATTCTGCATGGTACTGGACTGCTTGGTCCTGGTCAATTACTGTATCAACAGATTTGAATGAGGTCTCACTGCCTGGAAGGTGTCTGAGTAGAGTCATGTTGATTTCAGCCACTGTTTCATTCTTTGGTGCCAGAATTGCTCGTTCACGTAGCCACTTGTGATCCTTGTAGTGGTGGATAAAGTTTGGGTAGACCATGTTAGTGAGCTCAGTTGAGGACTTTACAACATTTCCACATCCTTTTCAACCTCTGTGGTTTAGCGGGTCGGGTCGGGTTGGGTATGTCGGATCGGGTTGGTTGGTTTTTTTTTTTAAAAAACCCCACATGACACTTGCTATCCATGCCAAGTTTGGTCCAGGCGGCTCATTCGCTAGGCCATGGTAGGACGCCACCCTCGGGGAGGCTCCACATTGTCTCACTGTTCAGTCCCCAAAACTTCTTCTTCCATCAATAGTTCATTAACGGTGTATGTAAGTTCTACAACAATGGTACACTAAAGTATATTCTTTGAGCATTAAACTGTTATTATTTTATTTTCTATTCATCACTACATATAACAACACCCATCATCACTACATATAACATCATCCATCATCACTACATATAACACCACCCATCATCACTACATATAACACCACCCATCATCACTACATATAACACCATCCATCATCACTACATATAACACCATCCATCATCACTACATATAACATCATCCATCATCACTACATATAACACCATCCATCATCACTACATATAACACCATCCATCATCACTACATGTAGCACCACCCATCATCACTACATGTAACAACATCCATCACACTTCCTTCAGCCTTCATAGGGTAAGGACGTGTGTAGTCGGCGCTGCCCGCTAACGCGGCCGTGGTCTTGACCATGGAGGCTGCTGCCAGCCCGGTCTGTCGGGCCCTCCCCTTCTCCATCTCCTCCTTCCCATCTGCATTTATCAACATCCTCACACCAACAGTATAGTGCAAAGATTGACGATGAACCCACAAGTGATATACAAAAGTGGCAAGTTTAACTCGAAGGAAAAGCACAAAACGATGGTAAATTGCTATGGGAGGAAATAAAGAAGGCATCTGATAGAAACAATGTATGTATTCTAGGCGATTTCAACTTTTCAGGCATAGATTGGAAAAATCAACTTAGCGATAATGAATCTGAAGATTTTCTAGAAGTAGTACAAGATAGTTTTTTATATCAATTCATAAACTCGCCCACTAGAGGAAATAATATCCTCGATTTAGTTCTCAGTAATAATGAAAATCTAGTAAAAGATGTTGGGATTGGAGACGAACTAGGAAACAGTGATCATAAAGCCATATATTGTAACATAATATGGGATGGCAGGAAGAAGGAAAATTCGGCCTTGATCCCGGATTTTAGGAAGGCTAATTACGGTAGCCTAAGGAGAGACCTAAGGGATGACCCTATGGTCAAAAGATTAATCCCCCCCACACCTCCGGAAACTGTCAACTTAGGACGGGATAACCCCGAATTTAATTTAGCAGCTACTTATGAACAATTTATTGCGACAATCAATAATGCTCAAAATAAACACATCCCTAAAAGAAAATTCAGATCGATACGGAACCAACCAAAATGGATGAATAATAGACTCTTAGATCTTCTAGGGAAAAAGAAAGGAGTATATAGAAAAGTTAAGAAAGGCGAAAATCACTTACTTGGTTACTATCAGAACCTAACAAGACAGGTAAAAACAGAAATTAGGAAAGCAAAGAGAAATTATGAAATCAAGGTAGCAAACGAATCGAAAAATAACCCCAAAGCTTTTTATCAACTGTATAAATCAAAGGTTAGAGATACAATAGGTCCCCTTAAAACTGCGACAGGAGAAATGACTGATGATGAGTTAGAAATGTGTAGTACGTTAAATAGTCATTTTCGCTCCGTATTCACAAATGAAAACCTAGCACAGTTTCCAGAAGTTCATAAGGTATATAACGACAGTATAGAAAATATGTTGATGAATATCAATATTACTAGTAACGATGTGCTTAAAGCAATTAACAAACTGAAGCCTCATAAATCGCCTGGTCCAGACGAGGTATATGCTAGAATATTAAAAGAATGTAGAGATGAGTTGAGTAATCCACTAGCAGTTTTATTTAATGAGTCATTAGAATCGGGCCTAGTGCCAGAAGCTTGGAAACTTGCAAATGTAGTTCCGATTTTCAAAAAGGGTGATAAATCAATTGCATCAAATTACCGTCCCATTAGTCTCACGTCAATCATAGGCAAGTTGCTAGAGTCAATTATTGCTACAAAAATCAGAAACCACCTTGAAACATTCAACTTAATTCATTCTTCTCAGCACGGGTTCACCCAGGGACGTTCTTGTCTCACAAATTTGCTTAGCTTTTTCTCAGAAGTATATGAAGCTGTAGATAATGATAAGTCATATGATATAATTTATTTAGATTTCAGTAAAGCATTCGATAGAGTCCCTCATGAGAGATTGATAAGGAAGGTAGAAGCACATGGAATAGGTGGATCATTATTAAAATGGATTAGGTCATGGTTAACTGGTAGGAAACAAAGAGTCAGCATAAATGGATTAAAGTCAGCCTGGGGTGCGGTCAAAAGCGGAGTTCACCAGGGATCTGTATTGGGCCCTCTGCTGTTTGTTATATTCATTAATGATCTTGATTTAGGCATAACTAGTAGGATTAGTAAATTTGCAGATGATACCAAAATGGGGAGAGTGATAAATTCAGACAGTGACTTTGAACACCTTCAAAGAGATCTAGATACCTTACATGAGTGGTCAGTAGACTGGCAAATGAATTTTAATACTGATAAATGCAAGGTACTACAGATAGGGAAGACGAATACAAACGTTAAGTATAAACTAGGTAACACGGAAATAGAAAACTCAGTTTGTGAAAAAGATCTAGGTGTATTTGTTAGCAACGACTTGAAACATAGAAAACAATGTATTAGCGTTCGCAACAAGGCAAACAGGATTCTTGGGTTCATATCTAGGTCTGTGAGTAACAGAACTGCTGACGTTTTCTTGAAACTTTACCTAGCATTAGTGGATTATGCGGTTCAGTTCTGGTGTCCTTATTATAGAATGGACATAGATTCTTTGGAGAGAGTACAAAGAAGAATGACAAAAATGATCCATAATATTAGAAACCTTCCATATGAAGAAAGACTGAAAAGCTTAGGCTTGCATTCATTAGAGAGGCGTAGAGTTAGGGGAGATATGATAGAGGTGTACAAGTGGGTGAGTGGGATTAACAAGGGTAAAATGGAAGATGTTCTGAAGCTCAGTAATAACGAAATAACTAGAACAAATGGCTTTAAATTAGATAAATTCCGATTCAGAAAGGATATAGGCAAGCACTGGTTTGGTAATAGAGTTGTGGATATGTGGAATAGGCTACCGAGTGCTATAGTAGGATCGGGGACGCTAGGGAGCTTCAAGACGAAGTTGGATAGGCACATGGAAGTGCTGGGATGGGTGTGAAAGGGATCTGCCCTGTATGGGCCAGTCGGCCTCCTGCAGTATCCCACTTTCTTATGTTCTTATGTTCTAAAAACACAGCAATACTGAGTGTGGCTGTATCTGACCTAACCTGACCTGACCTCACGGCTTCACCTGACCTAACCTGAAGGATGGAGCACACCTGCATTACCCCAGTCCCAACCATTGTAAAAATTATCAACACCTAGTTATTATATATCATATTTGTATCACTTATTTTACTTGTACATCATTTGTAAATCATGAGACACATTTCCCAATTATGTAATTGTATAATTTCAGCCTTCCGGCTGCCATGCTCTTTCAATAAACCGTTAATTATTATTATTATTATTATTATTATTATTATTATTATTATTGTTATTATTATTATTATAACATCATCCATCATCACTACAGATCGGTAAAGTAGGTTCCGAGATTCTCGTGCGGGCACACAAACACACATACTTCTTTGCTTTATATATATATATATATATATATATATATATATATATATATATATATATATATATATATATATATATATATATATATATATATATATATACTTTCTCTTCTAGATTATTGCTTTTAATTTAAACATTCATCATTTTATTCAGGAAATTTCCAGTTTAAGCAGAGATGTTGTTTTACCTGGCCGAGATACTCACAAGTTTGGCTTTTTTCTAGTAATACGAACTCCTAGTTTAGTGGTACAGCTGACGTATACATAGTTAAGAGGACTTATAAATCACTAAGGTACTGTATGACCCACACATCAACCTAACCGAGTTACACTCAACGATAACAATATTAAAATTGTTTTGCATCATCATTTTCCTCTACGTATTCACATGTGGGGTTTAGTTTATAAAAAAGAAATTACCATCACATCACAGAGAAAGAGAGTAACTTAATAAAATAATAATTTAACGCCTAACCTGGTTAAGGCTTATTATTCTTATATATTTGTATAGCCTAATTATATAGTTCAGCAGATTTTCTTTACAGCTGCAGAAGTCTACAGGGTATATATCTATTCATATATTTCTTACTTTGATTAACTTTTAACAGGGGCACAAAGGCATAACAGAGGTTACAGTCCTGGTGTCTCACTGATCTTATATCCTCGACTCAGCTCCACAACTTGTGTCTTCACCAACTCCTCCTCTCCTCTCTTTTTAAGCTTCACTGTCTTAAAGTTTCAAACTCTTTCACTTTTTAAATTTCTTCTCCTGCCATGGCCACCCGATCGTATTTTCTACAAGCGTTCAGTAAAACAGAGTTTACATTTACTATACCGTCGTAAGTTTGAGAGAAGTGGACTGTGGGTCGTGGTGGACTGTGTCCCAACACGACACTTACACTTTGGTCCTGCATCTCTGTTCACTACAACCTCTTCTTTCACCTCCTGGTTATTTACATTGTGTTGTGCTCCACGCCTTCACAACACCCGGGAAACACCCCACAAGGACAACATCATAAAAGAAACACTGTCCTCATAGTAACTTGCGTTACACCATTAATGTTCGTTTTTAATAGTGCAGCAACGAACTCGTGCGCACTTAAGCGACCATCGCCCTCCACTCCAGGTGATTTTGGGCTGTCTTTAACAATGTTGCCTGGTTTTGCATCTTTTCTTGGAAGCAATTTTTATTTTTCAGGTATGTATCGTAGTCTCTGCTTTCCACTGGTTCGCTTATCTTTTTTGTGTTATTCATTCGCATCCTTACTTCCAGTCTGTCTTCTCTAATCGTGTAACTAATTTTAATATCAATGTGTTTGTTTGGCTATAGGACTACAAATGAAAAACCTTTGGTTCCCTCTTGATGTCTATTGAAATTGTTGGCGCTTCTCAAATGTATAATGGTACTGACTATTTATTGTGTTTGAACAGACTTTTCTTAAATTTAAATTAAGGTTCATTTATAATATTTATCTAAGATAACTCAAGTGCTCTTTTTGCTAAAGTGGTCCCCAACCTTTATGAACAAGTGGGTCGGCCGCATTGAATATTCAATGTGTAATGTGGGCCACACTTCAAACTGGGACCACATGCAGCCCCAGAACCGCAGGATGTTGAGCACTAACTTAAACTATTCTCATTATTAATTATCTTACTCATATCCAACCGGTACTTATGTTACTTCCAAGTAGGTATCTTTTTTCTCCACTTTTCTTATTTGTATATCATAATATTTATAAAAATTATCTCATTAAAAAAAGTGATTAGATATTATGTAAGAGAGTACATCACCTTGTCTAAGCTTGAAGCTACCTCACGAGGTCACTACTCACTAACACTGAAGCTCCTGAGACAAGTAATGATGATGAGTGAGAAGCTATATAGCAATATTTCTTTATTCTCTGTTAATTTAAACTAATTTACACTACCCTGTGGCTGGTGGTTGATAGTCAATTCTATTTTGCATATTAGGTAGAAGGTGTCACACTATAATCCTTATAGGCGTATTTTAGATTCTTAGTTAAGGTGACAACGCTTCTGCTAGTGCGGTGACTACTATTCCTCCCATTCTCGTTCTATATGCCCGAAGAGTCCGGAGCATGTTCAGCGGGTAGAGAAATTCAAATCTGATTTTATAAATTTTTCTAAATACATCAAGCTCTTCAATAATGCATAATTGCCAATTTACAATATTCCATTGATTGTGCGTGTGAAGGCATGGCTTCTCGTGGGGACGGCAGAGCCAGTTCACTAGTGGGAGCGGGCATTGCCTGCTTCCCCTTTGTACGTATAGGAGATTGTACTCGTCAAAGTATCAACAGCACTGAGATGAAGGACTGTACTTGCGAATAGAATCTACTTTATTTTACGTTTCATTGTCGTGTACTTATGTTTTATTGATACTGTGGGTAGGAAATGGGTGTAGGCAACGATAATGAATTCGGAGAATGTAACATAGGAACATAAGAAGAATATATGAAAATAAGGAGTCTGTAATTTGCCTGTTGGCCTGTGCATGGCAGCTCCTGTCGAGAGTTACAACCACTCTCTATCATCCATGTATCTATCTAGTCTCCTTTTAAGACATTCCAGCATCCCAGCACTTACTGCAAAGTTGCTAAGCTTGTTCCACTTTTCTACCACCCTATTTGTGAACCAGTTTCTTCCTATCTCCCTCCTAAACCTTAACTTATCCAGCTTAAATTCGTTGCTTCGAGTATTATCCTGCTCGGATATGATAAGAACTTTATTTATATCTTCTTTATTGATTCCTTTCACCCACTTAAATACTTCTATCATATCTCCCCGCACTCTTCGTCTTTCTAGGGAATGCAAGTTTAGTTTCTTTTATCTATCTTGATAGGGAAGGTTTCTATGTCCCGGAATCATTTTCGTCATTCTTCGCTGCTCCGACTCCAGTAAATTGACATCCATTCTATAATAAGGGCACCAGAACTGAACAGCATAATCCAGGTGTGGCGTGACTAGCGCAAGATATAGTTGCAAAATGACCTCCGCACTCTTATTATTACCCTAAGTCTCCTTCACAAGTCGACTTCTCTAGTTTGATGTTGTTAAGGCTGTATACATTGAAAGTAATTGTTCTTCCAATATTAAATACTCTGCACTTGTTGGTCTTTAATTTCATTTGCCATTTTTCTGACCACTTCTGCAGTTTATCTAAATCCTCCTGTAGTGCATTTGTATCCTGCCCTGAATTAATCTACCTGTTCTCCTACACATTTGTAACTCCTCCTTCACTAGTGGCGTTTTTCAGGATAAACTGAAAGTTGCTAAAGTTCACCCAGCATATAAAAAATCTGGGGACAAAGGTCTCTTCAAGAATTACCGCCCCATATCAGTCCTCCCAGCCTTGAGTAAGATACTGGAGAAGCTAGCATGTAGTGGACTAAATTCCTTCTACAATGCCAATAACATTTTTACAGACTCCCAGTTTGGATTTAGAGCTAGAAGGTTGAATGAGAGTGCTCTGCTATCCTTTACTAATGACATCTTAAATTCCGTTGATGACAGTCAGTTCACAGTCAGTATATTCTTGGACCTCTCTATAACCTTCGATACTGTCGACCACACCATCCCCCTTTCAAAGCTTGAACATTACGGCGTTAGGGGCCTGTCCCACAATTGGTTTACCCTATATCTCTCCAACAGGATGCAATATGTCTGCTATAATAATCACCAATCTGAGACCTCGCCAATCTTGTATGGCTTCCCCCAAGGTACCATTCTCGGTCCAGTACTGTTTTTGTTGTATATAAGCGACATAGTCCACGCCAGCACACTCATAAAATACAACTTATTTGCAGACGATAGTAATCTTTATGCCAGCAACTCAGACCTCCATTCCTTGATGAGAACTATGAAAGCTGAATTGACTAAAGTCAGGACCTGGATAATACATAATAAACTGACCTTATACTTTGAGAAAACCCACTAAACGATCTTTCACAGAATGAAAAACTTACCCCAGACTTGGACCCCCTGTACCTTGGTAATACAGTCCCCAAACGCGAACAAAATACTAAATTCCTCCGAGTTATTGTTGGTGAGAAACTTAACTGGAGAAACCACATACAATCCATTCACAGTAAAATCAATAAACAGTGAGGTATCATGTATCACACTCGACAGTCACTCACTCTCACAGCAATGAAAGAAATCTATAATGGTCTTGTTTACCAATACCTGATACACTGTCACACACTATGGGGGGCCTCTGGCTCTTCAAAAACACAATCTCTAGTTACTGCACAAAAGAGAGTTGTATGGACAATGACCTATTTGAAAAAAAAAAGATCACACAAACGAAAAATTTGCTATATTGAAAATGTTAAAATTTGAAGATATTTTCACCTACTGCTGTGCCCTCTGTTTACAAATCTATGAATCACTTGCTTGAAAATAATTATTTCCAGTTCCAGAATAATCAGAGATACAACTTAAGGCACACAGAGCTACTAAGACCACCCCCAATGCACTCCTCTCAGTCCCAGACCTCCATAAAATATCACGGCGTGAAGGTGTGAAACAACTTACCCCCACCCATCCGAGCAAAGACTACGCTCCATTCCTTTAAATCATCTCTTAAAAAATATCTATTGTCTAAGTATTAATATTTCTTGTAACACCTACTATATTTACAGTACCTGCTTTTATTGTACCATCAAAACCGTTTTATCGGAAATTATCATGTAAATAGATAAGTAATTACCATTGCAAAAAACATAATTGTCAACTAGACATAATCCTGAGAGCTCTGTCCTCTTGTTCAACCATATTACTGTACAACCCATGTTGTACTGCTCCCCCATTATACTTATGTTTTTCAATTCCACTGTAATTTATATATATATAAATAAAAAAAATAAAAAAAAAATAAATAAATAAATAAATTAAATAAATATTGAAGTGATAACCTGAAGGTTCCAAGTGTTCCCTGAAGAAGGCAGTGATGGGTAGGGAAACACCGGGTAACACTGAAGTCCATTTATTAACGGATAGAAGAAATACAAGTAGTGACTAGCGTGTGCCATGCACGGCCCACAGAGTCAGACTAAGACTGCCTTGCCATATGGCAGCCTCGGGGCAATGTTGCCACATAACACGTGCAGTGTTGCCACGTAATTACATATATAAATGCTACTCGGCACAGTAGCTTAGATACAAGGTTGCTACTCGGCACAGTAGCTTAGATACAAGGTTGCTACTAGGCACAGTAGCTTATATACAAGGTTGCTAGTCGGCACAGTAGCTTAGATACATAATCTACATCTCCCTCCCCCCCTCAAGCTCATAGTCTTTGTCTTGAGCGGACTTCTTAGTCCTAAGTCGCTCCGAGCGTCGAGGTGCACTGTGGGGCGGATCCTCCTGAGGTGTAGTGGCAGAGCTGGATTAACCATTAAGCAAAATAAGCACGTGCTTAGGGCACCAAAAGAAGGGGGCACCACAGGTTTTTCTTTTGAAGGTATTATGCCTTGTAGTGACCAGATCATATTTGCGATAAAACCCAATAGGCTGGTGTAAAACCGCCGTATAAAATTGGTGAAAAATATTTATCCCATTTTGTTCGTTAACTATGTTTTGTAAGGGTTTGAAACCAGGAAAACTGTGCTCCTTTTTTTTTTTTTTAAGGGACACGTTGCCCAATGGAAAACGGCTTTATTTTATACACGTTCAAGATCGTTCCTGAACGTCTGAAATTGTCTAAGTTCGTTCCCTCACTTCTCAGCCCTCACTCAGGCTCTTGCAGTATCAACGAAATGTGTCTATTTTAACGTGTGGTATGAGGTGGATTGTGTGAAGTAACAAGTGAGTTTCTGAATTTCTCATTAATTAAATTACTTTATATTTACAAAATAAAGAGGTAGATATTTTAACTATATAAATATATTGTGTTACTAATTTAAGAGCAGTAACTCAAGGCCTAGTTGTTATAATAAAAAAGGTTAAATCATACTAGTGTTGTCATAGTTGTGTTGTCATAGTAAGGCTGTGTCGTCATGGTAGTGTTGCCATGGTAGAGATGTGTTGTCACAGTAGTGTTGTCATGGTAGTGTTGTCGTGGTAGAGGTGTGTTGTCATATTAGTTTTGTCATACTAGCGTTGTGATGGTAGCGTTGTGATGGTAGTGTTGTGATGGTAGAGATGTGTTGTCATACAAGTGTTATCATAGGAGAGGTGTGTTGTCATACTATTAATGTCATGGTAGAGGTGTGCTGTCCTACGAGTGTTGTCATGGTAGGTGTGTTGTCAAACTAGTTCAGTCATGGTTGAGGTGTGTTGTCATACTCGTACTGTCATGGTATAGACGTGCTGTCATACTGGTTCTTTCATGGTAGAGGTGTGTTGTCATGGTAATGTTGTCACGGAAGAGGTGTGTTGTCATATTTGGAGATGTTCGGGGTACTTGGTTCTAACTACAGGGGCGAACATAAACACCTGTAGAGTTCTGTAGGTTCTTATTAACGGAAATATACAGGAGTGCGCTTACAAGCTCAGGTAGTCCTTACACTCCTATAGGGTCAACTGACATCACTCTGACCGCTCAGGCGACATGTGGTAAGTAGTACATTAGCAGCTTCCACATGTCGCCAGGCACATTTATCTAAGCGTGTGGTGACATGAAACAGGGGCATTGCCACACGCTACTGACTAGAGAAGTAATGTGTATATATAGAGTACATACATGGTATACATACAACATACATAATATACATACAATATTAGTGTTGTGGTAGTAAAATTGTGTTGTTATACTAGTGTTATCATGGTAGAGGTGTGTTGTCATACTAGTGTTGTCATGGTAAATGTGTAATGTCATACAAGTGTTGTCATGGCTGAGGTGTGCTGTTATGATAGTGTTCTCATGGTAGAGGTATGTTGTCATGGTAGAGGTATGTTGTTATACTTATGTTGTTATCATAGTGTTGTCCTCATTTAGGTGAAGGTGTGTTGTCATACCAGTGTTTTCACGGTAGAGATATGTGTCAAACTCGTATTATCATATTGGTGTTATCATGGTAATGTTGTCATGGTCGTTGTGCCTTTTCCTACTAGTCTTCTCATGGCAGCGGTGTGTTGTCATAATAATGTTCTTATGGTAGAGGTGAGTTGTTATACTTGTGTTGTTATGGTAGTGTTGTCATGATTTAGGTGGAGGTGTTTTGTCATACTAGTGTTGTCGTGGTAGAGGTGTGTTGTCATACTTGTGCTGTCATGGCAGTGGTGTGTTGTTATAATAGTGTTGTCATAGTAGAGGTGTGTTGTCATACTTGTGCTGTCATGGCAGTGGTGTGTTGTTATAATAGTGTTGTCATAGTAGAGGTGTGTTGTCATACTTGTGCTGTCATGGCAGTGGTGTGTTGTCATATTTTTGTTGTCGTGATAGAGGTGTGTTGTCACAGTAGTGTTGTCATGGTAGAGGTGAGATGTTATAATACTGTTGTCATGGTAGAGGTGTGTTGTCATACTCGTGTTTTCATGGTAGATGTGTCACACTAGTGTTGTCATGGTAGTGGTGTGTTGCTATAATTGTTTTGTCATGGTAGAGGTGTATTGTCATAAAAGTGTTGTCATGGTAGTGGTGTGTTGTCATACTATTGTTGTCATGGCAGAGGTGTATTGTCATACTAGTGTTTTCATGGTAGAAATTAATTGTCATACAAATGTTGCCATGGTAGTGTTACCATGGTACAGGTGTGTTGAAATACTAGTGTTGTTATGGTAGTGTTGTCAAAATAGAGGTGTGGTGTCATACTACTGTTGTTATGGGAGAAGTGTGTTGTCATACTAGTGTTGTTATGGTAGTGTTGTCATAATAGAGGTGTGTTGTCATACTAATGTTGTCGTGGAAGAGGTATGATGTCACACTAGTGTTGTTTTGGTGGAGGTATGTTGTCATAATAGCGTTGTCATGGGAGAGGCGTGTTGTCATACTAGTGTTGTTGTGGTGGAGGTGTGTTGTCATACTAGTGTTGTTATGGTAGTGTTGTCAAAATAGAGGTGTGGTGTCATACAACTGTTGTTATGGGAGAAGTGTGTTGTCATACTAGTGTTGTTATGGTAGTGTTGTCATAATAGAGGTGTGTTGTCATACTAATGTTGTCGTGGAAGAGGTATGATGTCATACTAGTGTTGTTTTGGTAGAGGTGTGTTGTCATGCTAGTGTTGTTGTGGTGGAGGTGTGTTGTCATTCTAGTGTTGCCATGGTAGAGGTATGTTGTCATTCTAGTGTTGCCATGGTAGAGGTATGTTGTCAAAATAGTGTTGTCATGGGAGAAGCGTGTTGTCATACTAGTGTTGTTGTGGTGGAGGTGTGTTGTCATTCTAGTGTTGCCATGGTAGTGTTGTCATAGTAGTGTTGTAATGGTAGAGGTTTGTTGTCATACTAATGGTGCCATGATATATTTGTGTTGTCATACTAGTGTTGTTATTGTTCATATGTGTTGTCATGCTTGTCTTTTCCTACTAGTAAACTCAAACTAGTATTGGCATACTAGGTTTGTCATGATAGTGTTGTCATGGTAGAGGTTTGTTGTAATACTAGTGTTGTCATGGTAGAGGTGTGTTGTTATACTAGTGTTGTCATGGTAGAAGTGTGTTGTCATACTAGTGTTGTCATGGTAGAGGTGTGTTGTCATACTAGTGTTGTCATGGTAGAGGTTTGTTGTAATACTAGTGTTGTCATGGTAGAGGTGTGTTGTCATACTAGTGTTGTCATGGTAGAGGTTTGTTGTCATACTAGTGTTGTCATGGTAGAGGTGTGTTGTCATACTAGTGTTGTCATGGTAGAGGTGTGTTGTCATACTAGTGTTGTCATGGTAGAGGTGTGTTGTCATACTAGTGTTGTCATGGTAGAGATGTGTTGTCATACTAGTGTTGTCATGGTAGAGGTGTCTTGTCATATTATTTGTTGTCATGGTAGTGTTGTCATTGTATGTGTGTGATGTCATACTAGTGCTTTCATGGTAGAGGTGTCTTGTCATACTAAAATTGTCAAGGCAGATGTGTGGTATCATGGTAGTGTTGTCATAATTCATAATAGAGGCTTGTTTTCATACTAGTGCTGTCATGGTAGAGGTGGCTTGTCATATTAGTGTTGTCATGGTAGAGGTGTGTTGTCACTCTAATGTTGTCCTGGTAAAGTGTGTTGTCATACTACTGTTTTCATGGTAGTGTTGTCGTACTAATGTTGCCATGGTAGCGGTACGTTTTTATACTATTGTTGTCATGGGAGTGTTGTCTTACTAGTGTTGTCATGGTACTGTTGTCATACTAGTGTTGTCATGGTAGAGGTGTGTTGTCATACTAGTGTTTGTCATGGTAGAGTTGTAATGGTAAAGGTGTGTTGTCATGGCAGTTTTATCATGGTAGTGTTTTCATGGTAGAGGTGTGTTGTCATGGTAGTGTTGTCATATGAATGTTGTCATGGCAGAGGTGTGTTGTCATAATAGTGTTGTCATGGTAGTATTGTTATGTCAGAGGTGTGTTGTTATACTAGTGTTGTTATACTAGTGTTGTCATGTTAGTGTTGTCATACTTGTGTTGTCATAGTATTATTGTAATAGAAGAGGTGTGTTGTCATAGTAATGTTGTCATACTAGTACTGACATGGCAGAGATGTGTTGTCATGGTAGTGCTGTCATGGTAGAGGTGTGTTGTCGTTCTAGTGTTGTTATACTATGTTTGTCATGTTAGTATTGCCATACTAGTGTTGTCATGGCAGTGTTGTCACGGTAGCCTTGTCATACTATTGTTGTCAAGGCAGATGGGTGTTGCCAGGCAGGTCAACAATATCCTCACTATGACACACGACTGACGTATTGTTAAAGTGATGGCGCGATCCTGGTGCAGTTTGTAACACTCCATCGGTAACCAATAGTGGCCAGGGAACGCCGTGGTGCCAGTCGGTAAATACCTGCACGGAAACTGTCCAATTTTGTGTGGCAGTTATTGACAGGTATAATCCAGGTGACAGATATTGACGGGGAGGAAACCATGTAACCCTCAGACTTTGACAATAATAAACACGTAAATCACTGAAGGATCTTAATGTTATTGACGAGATTAGAGCAGTATGGTAAAACGATGTTGATGGACGTTATTGATGATGTTCAGAGAAAGTTTGTCCGTGTTAAATATGGCAACACCCAGACGGAGAAGCAGAGGGCACGCCTTCTAGACCTCAGAGCCATATTTTAATACTTCGAAACAGCAGTCAGATATGGAAATATTTTCTACATATATGGTTCTGTTAATTCCACAAAGGTTCGGGGTTCGACGGAGCATTACACACCAGTCTTTCCTTCACCTAATACGGCAGTCATGTGTTTTCCCTTACAATTCTACAAGTTTGTTTGACGGGACTATATATTAGTTATTTGTGACTTCGCTGAACATCATGTGTTCCTCTGTGATCAGACGGCGATAAGTTCATAATATATTAAGAAAATTCTCCACTTCGACCAATTTAAGTTTCGAGATGTAGGAAGGAGGTTGTAGTTAGAAATGTCCATCTGTATATTAAGTACTAACAAAGTTACACGGCGTTGGAAAGAAAGAGAATTTTGTATTGGAGATAACCCACCCCCAATTTTTCCCCCCAATATTATTATTTAATGTAAGCAGATCGACTGAAACCTTTGGAATAAATATCAGGCTGATAAATAACACAAATATGCGTTAATTTTCTTTGTTCTATTATCATGAAAAATATGAGAACAAAAAAATATTCAGTGGATTTTGAAACGTGAAAAGATGTTCTAGAAGACGCCATTAACCACTCGTGATGTTCTAGGAGACGCCATTAACCACTCGTGATGTTCTAGGAGACGCCATTAACCACTCGTGATGTTCTAGGAGACGCCATTAACCACTCGTGATGTTCTAGGAGACGCCATTAACCACTCGTAATGGTTAAGTAGTGAACTCCAGGTGAGGTATCACACCTAGGGGCTGTCTATGTCACCCCACCCTCTTCGCGACCTGGTCTTGTTGTTGTGATTTATATGATTAAGGGAGCCGAGAATTGTAGTACTAACATGAGTTACTGCACCTCCTGAAGCACTAACACTTCTGTGAGTCACCTCCTGAAGCACTAACACTTATGTGAGCCACCTCCTGAAGCACTCACACTTCTGTGAGTCACCTCCTGAAGCACTCACACTTCTGTGAGTCACCTCCTGAAGCACTCACACTTCTGTGAGTCACCTCCTGAAGCACTAACACTTCTGTGAGTCACCTCCTGAAGCACTAACACTTCTGTGAGTCACCTCCTGAAGCACTAACACTTCTGTGAGTCACCTCCTGAAGCACTAACACTCCTGTGAGTCACCTCCTGAAGCACTAACACTTCTGTGAGTCACCTCCTGAAGCACTAACACTTCTGTGAGTCACCTCCTGAAGCACTAACACTCCTGTGAGTCACCTCCTGAAGCACTCACACTTCTGTGAGTCACCTCCTGAAGCACTCACACTTCTGTGAGTCACCTCCTGAAGCACTCACACTTCTGTGAGTCACCTCCTGAAGCACTAACACTTCTGTGAGTCACCTCCTGAAGCACTAACACTCCTGTGAGTCACCTCCTGAAGCACTCACACTTCTGTGAGTCACCTCCTGAAGCACTCACACTTCTGTGAGTCACCTCCTGAAGCACTAACACTTCTGTGAGTCACCTCCTGAAGCACTAACACTTCTGTGAGTCACCTCCTGAAGCACTAACACTTCTGTGAGTCACCTCCTGAAGCACTAACACTTCTGTGAGTCACCTCCTGAAGCACTAACACTTCTGTGAGTCACCTCCTGAAGCACTAACACTCCTGTGAGTCACCTCCTGAAGCACTCACACTTCTGTGAGTCACCTCCTGAAGCACTAACACTTCTGTGAGTCACCTCCTGAAGCACTAACACTTCTGTGAGTCACCTCCTGAAGCACTAACACTTCTGTGAGTCACCCCTGAAGCACTTACACTTCTGTGAGTCACCTCCTGAAGCACTAACACTTCTGTGAGTCACCTCCTGAAGCACTAACACTTCTGTGAGTCACCTCCTGAAGCACTAACACTTCTGTGAGTCACCTCCTGAAGCACTAACACTTCTGTGAGTCACCTCCTGAAGCACTAACACTTCTGTGAGTCACCTCCTGAAGCACTAACACTTCTGTGAGTCACCTCCTGAAGCACTAACACTTCTGTGAGTCACCCCTGAAGCACTTACACTTCTGTGAGTCACCTCCTGAAGCACTAACACTTCTGTGAGTCACCTCCTGAAGCACTAACACTTCTGTGAGTCACCTCCTGAAGCACTAACACTTCTGTGAGTCACCTCCTGAAGCACTAACACTTCTGTGAGTCACCTCCTGAAGCACTGACACTTCTGTGAGTCACCTCCTGAAGCACTAACACTTCTGTGAGTCACCTCCTGAAGCACTAAATTTTCTGTGAGTCACCTCCTGAAGAACTAACACTTATGTGAGTCACCTCCTGAAGAACTAACACTTATGTGAGTCACCTCCTGAAGAACTAACACTTCTGTGAGTCACCTCCTGAAGAACTAACACTTCTGTGAGTCACCTCCTGAAGCACTGACACTTCTGTGAGTCACCTCCTGAAGAACTAGCACTTCTGTGAGTCACCTCCTGAAGCACTAACACTTCTGTGAGTCACCTCCTGAAGCACTAACACTTATGTGAGTCACCTCCTGAAGCACTGACACTTATTGTGAGTCACCTCCTGAAGCACTGACACTTCTGTGAGTCACTTCCTGAAGCAATAACACTTATGTGAGTCACCTCCTGAAGAACTAACACTTATGTGAGTCACCTCCTGAAGAACTAACACTTATGTGAGTCACCTCCTGAAGAACTAACACTTATGTGAGTCACCTCTTGAAGAACTAACACTTATGTGAGTCACCTCCTGAAGAACTAACACTTATGTGAGTCACCTCCTGAAGAACTAACACTTCTGTGAGTCACCTCCTGAAGAACTAACACTTATGTGAGTCACCTCTTGAAGAACTAACACTTATGTGAGTCACCTCCTGAAGAACTAACACTTATGTGAGTCACCTCCTGAAGCACTAACACTTCTGTGAGTCACCTCCTGAAGAACTAACACTTATGTGAGTCACCTCCTGAAGAACTAACACTTCTGTGAGTCACCTCCTGAAGAACTAACACTTATGTGAGTCACCTCTTGAAGAACTAACACTTCTGTGAGTCACCTCCTGAAGAACTAACACTTATGTGAGTCACCTCCTGAAGAACTAACACTTCTGTGAGTCACCTCCTGAAGCACTGACACTTATTGTGAGTCACCTCCTGAAGCACTAACACTTATGTGAGTCACCTCCTGAAGAACTAACACTTATGTGAGTCACCTCCTGAAGAACTAACACTTATGTGAGTCACCTCCTGAAGCACTAACACTTATGTGAGTCACCTCCTGAAGAACTAACACTTAGGTGAGTCACCTCCTGAAAAAATAACACTTATATGAGTCACCTCCTGAAGAAGTAACACTTATATGAGTCACCTCCTGAAGAAGTAGCACATATATGTGTCACCTCCTGATGAAGTAACACTTATATGTGTCACCTCCTGAAGAAGTAGCACTTATATGTGTCACCTCCTGAAGAAGTAGCACTTATATGTGTCACCTCCTGAAGAAGTAGCACTTATATGTGTCACCTCCTGAAGAAGTAGCACTTATATGTGTCACCTCCTGAAGAAGTAGCACTTATATGAGTCACCTCCTGAAGAAGTAGCACATATATGTGTCACGTCCTGATGAAGTAGCACTTATATGTGTCACTTCCTGAAGAAGTACCACTTATATGTGTCACCTCCTAAAGAAGTAGCACTTATATATGTCACCTCCTGAAGAAGTAGCACTTACGTAAGTCCCCTCCTGAAGAAATAACACTTATATGTGTCACTTCCTGAAGAAGTAACATTTATATGAGTCACCTCCTGAAGCAGTAACACTTATATGAGTCACCTCCTGAAGAAGTAGCACTTATATATGTCACCTCCTGAAGAAGTAGCACTTACGTAAGTCCCCGCCTGAAGAAATAACACTTATATGTGTCACTTCCTGAAGAAGTAACATTTATATGAGTCACCTCCTGAAGCAGTAACACTTATATTAGTCACCTCCTGAAGAAGTAGCACTTATATGTGTCACCTCCTGATGAAGTAGCACTTATATGTGTCACTTGCTGAAGAAGTACCACTTATATGTGTCACCTCCTGAAGAAGTAGCACTTATATGTGTCACCTCCTGAAGAAGTAGCACTTATATGTGTCACCTCCTGAAGAAGTAGCACTTATATGTGTCACCTCCTGAAGAAGTAGCACTTATATGAGTCACCTCCTGAAGAAGTAGCACATATATGTGTCACGTCCTGATGAAGTAGCACTTATATGTGTCACTTCCTGAAGAAGTACCACTTATATGTGTCACCTCCTAAAGAAGTAGCACTTATATATGTCACCTCCTGAAGAAGTAGCACTTACGTAAGTCCCCTCCTGAAGAAATAACACTTATATGTGTCACTTCCTGAAGAAGTAACATTTATATGAGTCACCTCCTGAAGCAGTAACACTTATATGAGTCACCTCCTGAAGAAGTAGCACTTATATATGTCACCTCCTGAAGAAGTAGCACTTACGTAAGTCCCCGCCTGAAGAAATAACACTTATATGTGTCACTTCCTGAAGAAGTAACATTTATATGAGTCACCTCCTGAAGCAGTAACACTTATATTAGTCACCTCCTGAAGAAGTAGCACTTATATGTGTCACCTCCTGATGAAGTAGCACTTATATGTGTCACTTGCTGAAGAAGTACCACTTATATGTGTCACGTCCTGAAGAAGTAGCACTTATATGTGTCACCTCCTGATGAAGTAGCACTTATATGTGTCACCTCCTGATGAAGTAGCACTTATATGTGTCACTTCCTGAAGAAGTACCACTTATATGTGTCACCTCCTGAAGAAGTAGCACTGAACTGGCCCTTTAACCGTTCATTCCGTCTGGGTTAATGAGGCCGGAACATGTATATTATATAGGGCTTTAGTAGCCAAACCCAATTGTCTGTTATCTATTTGTTGAGGAACTATCTCAGATACAGTTCCCAGTGTATATCACTGTAACTTAATCACTGTAGCTATGAGTGTTAAGATGAGGACGGAGGCTATGTTACATAGCTCCGGTTGGTGTTGAGTGACAATGCCTAATACCCGTCGAGGGAGAACGGTAATATACGGCCTCCCTAGAGGGAAGACGGAACCATCCACGATGGCTCTCAGTAACGCCTTCCTCTCGTCAGGGATATCAAACTACTGCCCGCATCAGGTGGCCAGAGAACCGGCTACTTAATGCCTTAGCTCAGCACTAAGTGACACGACTTCCGTGGGCACACCTTATCACGTGCTCTGAACATGAGCCTCATAGCTAGTGGAAAGTTACAGAGGGTGATAGAGTATATAAATCAAATGTAATTAATCCTATTATATAATAAGGCTGCCTATAAGACAGGGGCTATTACAGTACTTATATGCGTCTCCTGAAGAAGTAGCACTTATATGAGTCATCTCCTGAAGAAGTAGCACTTATATGTGTCACCTCCTGAAGAAGTAACACTTATATGAGTCATCTCCTGAAGAAGTAGCACTTATATGAGTCATCTCCTGAAGAAGTAGCACTTATATGTGTCACCTCCTGAAGAAGTAGCACATATATGTGTCACCTCCTGATGAAGTAGCACTTATATGTGTCACTTCCTGAAGAAGTACCACTTATATGTGTCACCTCCTAAAGAAGTAGCACTTATATATGTCACCTCCTGAAGAAGTAGCACTTACGTAAGTCCCCTCCTGAAGAAATAACACTTATATGTGTCACTTCCTGAAGAAGTAACATTTATATGAGTCACCTCCTGAAGCAGTAACACTTATATGAGTCACCTCCTGAAGAAGTAGCACTTATATATGTCACCTCCTGAAGAAGTAGCACTTACGTAAGTCCCCGCCTGAAGAAATAACACTTATATGTGTCACTTCCTGAAGAAGTAACATTTATATGAGTCACCTCCTGAAGCAGTAACACTTATATTAGTCACCTCCTGAAGAAGTACCACTTATATGTGTCACCTCCTAAAGAAGTAGCACTTATATATGTCACCTCCTGAAGAAGTAGCACTTACGTAAGTCCCCTCCTGAAGAAATAACACTTATATGTGTCACTTCCTGAAGAAGTAACATTTATATGAGTCACCTCCTGAAGCAGTAACACTTATATGAGTCACCTCCTGAAGAAGTAGCACTTATATATGTCACCTCCTGAAGAAGTAGCACTTACGTAAGTCCCCGCCTGAAGAAATAACACTTATATGTGTCACTTCCTGAAGAAGTAACATTTATATGAGTCACCTCCTGAAGCAGTAACACTTATATTAGTCACCTCCTGAAGAAGTAGCACTTATATGTGTCACCTCCTGATGAAGTAGCACTTATATGTGTCACTTGCTGAAGAAGTACCACTTATATGTGTCACGTCCTGAAGAAGTAGCACTTATATGTGTCACCTCCTGATGAAGTAGCACTTATATGTGTCACCTCCTGATGAAGTAGCACTTATATGTGTCACTTCCTGAAGAAGTACCACTTATATGTGTCACCTCCTGAAGAAGTAGCACTGAACTGGCCCTTTAACCGTTCATTCCGTCTGGGTTAATGAGGCCGGAACATGTATATTATATAGGGCTTTAGTAGCCAAACCCAATTGTCTGTTATCTATTTGTTGAGGAACTATCTCAGATACAGTTCCCAGTGTATATCACTGTAACTTAATCACTGTAGCTATGAGTGTTAAGATGAGGACGGAGGCTATGTTACATAGCTCCGGTTGGTGTTGAGTGACAATGCCTAATACCCGTCGAGGGAGAACGGTAATATACGGCCTCCCTAGAGGGAAGACGGAACCATCCACGATGGCTCTCAGTAACGCCTTCCTCTCGTCAGGGATATCAAACTACTGCCCGCATCAGGTGGCCAGAGAACCGGCTACTTAATGCCTTAGCTCAGCACTAAGTGACACGACTTCCGTGGGCACACCTTATCACGTGCTCTGAACATGAGCCTCATAGCTAGTGGAAAGTTACAGAGGGTGATAGAGTATATAAATCAAATGTAATTAATCCTATTATATAATAAGGCTGCCTATAAGACAGGGGCTATTACAGTACTTATATGCGTCTCCTGAAGAAGTAGCACTTATATGAGTCATCTCCTGAAGAAGTAGCACTTATATGTGTCACCTCCTGAAGAAGTAACACTTATATGAGTCATCTCCTGAAGAAGTAGCACTTATATGAGTCATCTCCTGAAGAAGTAGCACTTATATGTGTCACCTCCTGAAGAAGTAGCACATATATGTGTCACCTCCTGATGAAGTAGCACTTATATGTGTCACTTCCTGAAGAAGTACCACTTATATGTGTCACCTCCTAAAGAAGTAGCACTTATATATGTCACCTCCTGAAGAAGTAGCACTTACGTAAGTCCCCTCCTGAAGAAATAACACTTATATGTGTCACTTCCTGAAGAAGTAACATTTATATGAGTCACCTCCTGAAGCAGTAACACTTATATGAGTCACCTCCTGAAGAAGTAGCACTTATATATGTCACCTCCTGAAGAAGTAGCACTTACGTAAGTCCCCGCCTGAAGAAATAACACTTATATGTGTCACTTCCTGAAGAAGTAACATTTATATGAGTCACCTCCTGAAGCAGTAACACTTATATTAGTCACCTCCTGAAGAAGTAGCACTTATATGTGTCACCTCCTGATGAAGTAGCACTTATATGTGTCACTTGCTGAAGAAGTACCACTTATATGTGTCACGTCCTGAAGAAGTAGCACTTATATGTGTCACCTCCTGAAGAATTAGTACTTATATGTGTCACCTCCTGATGAAGTAGCACTTATATGTGTCACCTCCTGATGAAGTAGCACTTATATGTGTCACCTCCTGATGAAGTAGCACTTATATGTGTCACTTCCTGAAGAAGTACCACTTATATGTGTCACCTCCTGAAGAAGTAGCACTGAACTGGCCCTTTAACCGTTCATTCCGTCTGGGTTAATGAGGCCGGAACATGTATATTATATAGGGCTTTAGTAGCCAAACCCAATTGTCTGTTATCTATTTGTTGAGGAACTATCTCAGATACAGTTCCCAGTGTATATCACTGTAACTTAATCACTGTAGCTATGAGTGTTAAGATGAGGACGGAGTCTATGTTACATAGCTCCGGTTGGTGTTGAGTGACAATGCCTAATACCCGTCGAGGGAGAACGGTAATATACGGCCTCCCTAGAGGGAAGACGGAACCATCCACGATGGCTCTCAGTAACGCCTTCCTCTCGTCAAGGATATCAAACTACTGCCCGCATCAGGTGGCCAGAGAACCGGCTACTTAATGCCTTAGCTCAGCACTAAGTGACACGACTTCCGTGGGCACACCTTATCACGTGCTCTGAACATGAGCCTCATAGCTAGTGGAAAGTTACAGAGGGTGATAGAGTATATAAATCAAATGTAATTAATCCTATTATATAATAAGGCTGCCTATAAGACAGGGGCTATTACAGTACTTATATGCGTCTCCTGAAGAAGTAGCACTTATATGAGTCATCTCCTGAAGAAGTAGCACTTATATGTGTCACCTCCTGAAGAAGTAACACTTATATGAGTCATCTCCTGAAGAAGTAGCACTTATATGAGTCATCTCCTGAAGAAGTAGCACTTATATGTGTCACCTCCTGAAGAAGTAACACTTATATGAGTCATCTCCTGAAGAAGTAGCACTTATATGTGTCACCTCCTGAAGAAGTAACACTTATATGTGTCACCTCCTGAAGAAGTAACACTTATATGTGTCACCTCCTGAAGAAGTAACACTTATATGAGTCACCTCCTGAAGAAGTAGCACTTATATGTGTCATCTCCTGAAGAAGTAACACTTATATGAGTCACCTCCTGAAGAAGTAGCACTTATATGTGTCACCTCCTGAAGAAGTAACACTTATATGAGTCACCTCCTGAAGCAGTAACACTTATATGAGTCACCTCCTGAAGAAGTAGCACTTATATATGTCACCTCCTGAAGAAGTAGCACTTACGTAAGTCACCTCCTGAAGAAATAACACTTATATGTGTCACTTCCTGAAGTTGTAACACTTCTGTGAGTCACGTCCTGAATAAGTAACACTTGTGTGAGTCATCTCCTGAAGAAGCTACACTTACAGTATATGAGTCACCTCCTGAAAAGTATCATATGACTCAACTCCTGAAGACATAACGCATGAGTCAACTCCTGAAGAAATAACACACGAGTCATCTGCTGCAAAAGTAGTACATGAGTCACTGCCTGATGAAGTAACACTTTACATGAGTTTTACTGAGGAAGTAACACTCTAAAAGTTGTCTCTAAAGCCACACTAATTGTTGGGTTTCCGTCACGGAACATTTAACATGAAAGAGCGAGTCCAGCACTAAATTGCCTGCAGACAGTTTCCGACAAAGACCGGTTGTGCTTACTTGAGAGAGAGAGAGAGAGAGAGTTATTAACACTCGCCCCGTACACCGTCACAACAGTAAAACATTTAGGAAAGTTGTAACATGTTCCAGCAAGTCACTCTGAGACAGCCACTGCCCACTGAGTTAACCAACTTGTGTGTCCCTTTATGAAAACACAATGAAACTAATTATCAGACAAGTTTCATTTATCAACATTAATTGGGCTGTTCTTGAAACATAACACGCATGTCCTCATCTCCTGACCGTCTCATTCATACTGCCCTCATTGTCTGGACGTCGGATATGCAATGAAGGCAAACGGGGACAACTCATATCCCTAAATATGGAGACAATTCTTGTAATTTGAGAACACAATGTTTTTCTGTGTTTCTTTGGCCTCTCATTCACAGTACTGTATTACATATAATAACATTCTATTAAAGGCCACTGATGTGTAGACAATGCTTCCAGTGAACAAAATTCCAGTTGTGGCCCGCGAATTCTATAATGCAGTTGTTTACGGTTTTCTAACTTGTGATGTTCAACTGACTAATTACAACTCGTAGGCAATAACAGGCAGTCAGGGTGAAAAATTTCTGCCATATTTCAAATAGATTACTTAACTTCAAAGGTTTATCGTGAGTTCCAGAAATCAAGCAGTTACCATAAATGATATGGACGTAATGCTTTATGAGGAGGTCATAATAAAGTGTATGTCCTCCGTCACATTATTGGAGCATATACAGCTACAAGTATAGTTAACATAAACATACTACAGCTACAAGTATAGTTAACATAAACATACTACAGCTACAAGTATAGTTAACATAAACATACTACAGCTACAAGTATAGTTAACATAAACATACTACAGCTACAAGTATAGTTAACATAAACATACTACAGCTACAAGTATAGTTAACATAAACATACTACAGCTACAAGTACAGTTAACATAAACATACTACAGCTACAAGTATAGTTAACATAAA
Source organism: Homarus gammarus (assembly GCA_958450375.1). NCBI lineage: Eukaryota > Metazoa > Arthropoda > Malacostraca > Decapoda > Nephropidae > Homarus > Homarus gammarus. The sequence goes on from CAUDMG010000598.1 coordinate 175,331, forward strand.
CATACTACAGCTACAAGTATAGTTAACATAACATACTACAGCTACAAGTATAGTTAACATAAACATACTACAGCTACAAGTATAGTTAACATAACATACTACAGCTACAAGTATAGTTAACATAAACATACTACAGCTACAAGTATAGTTAACATAAACATACTACAGCTACAAGTATAGTTAACATAAACATACTACAGCTACAAGTATAGTTAACATAAACATACTACAGCTACAAGTATAGTTAACATAAACATACTACAGCTACAAGTACAGTTAACATAAACATACTACAGCTACAAGTATAGTTAACATAAACATACTACAGCTACAAGTATAGTTAACATAACATACTACAGCTACAAGTATAGTTAACATAAACATACTACAGCTACAAGTATAGTTAACATAACATACTACAGCTACAAGTATAGTTAACATAAACATACTACAGCTACAAGTACAGTTAACATAAACATACTACAGCTACAAGTACAGTTAACATAAACATACTACAGCTACAAGTACAGTTAACATAAACATACTACAGCTATAAATACAGTTAACATAAACATACTACAGCTACAAGTACAGTTAACATGCAACGTGTGAGAGGAAAAGTTGGACTCGCAAGAAACACTCTGCGGTCCAGAAAACGGTGACTTCAAATTTACTTAGCGTATAATGAAGAGAAAATTAAGAGTAAGAAGATTAAGAATGTTTATTACGCATGGATGATCAGATGAAAAACAATTGTATTATTTACAGAACAGTACTGTGGGCACCCCCCCCCCTTTTATACATAAGAACATAAGAACACAAGACTGGAGGAAATTGCAGCGGGCCTATTGGCCCTTACTGGGCAGTCCCGTTTACATCCGACCTCTCTTGCTCATACCAACCTTTATTAATTGAAGCTACCCAGCGTGTTCGAGTTAATGATGGTGTATGATAACTTATTCCACTCATCCACTATTCGATTTCCAAACAAGTGTTTACTTATCTCGCCCCTAAATCTATTTTTTTATACACTATTGCTACTTGTTCATTGCCCCATTGGATAACTGAAGTACCTTTGCTATACCACTTTTTTTTTTAACACTGACTTCAGTTTCTACACCTCAGTCACATCGCCCCTCAGTCTACATTTCTCGAGGGAGAGCAAATTCAGATGCTTTAATCTGTCTCCATACTCAAGGTTACTAATGCCCAGGATTAATCTTGTCATCCTCCTCTGTATGCTTTCTAAGGATTTGATATCCATTCTGTAGTACGGTGACCAAACCTGAACTGTATATCCCAAGTGAGGTCTCACATGCGCACGATATAGTTTTAGGATAACCTCGCTAGGTTTAACACTAACACTTCCTTGCATGAACCCAAGTACTTTGTTAGCCTCGTTTTGAGCAAATACTCATTGTTCTCTTGGTTTCTTGGTTTAAGATTGTAACAGCACCATTTGCATTATATAAACATTCACCCAAATGTATAATACCGAATTATTCACTAAGTTATTCAACAATGACTCAGTAGTTGTTCATGTTATACAAGCTGAGTCTTTAACTTCATGAGGAGTCAGGTGAGGTCAAGCCCACTAAGCACAACAGCCCGTCTGCCGGCTCCCCTTCTCACGGTCACAGAGGCTAGACTCTTACCACAAGTTACCGAGTGAACACCTCACTTAAGTGTTCTCATATATAAGTGCCCTCAAGACACTTACCTGGAGGGACTTCACAATACATTCTCTCCCAAACTAGTGCCTGTGTTGATAGCCGCGCCAGTAATAAAGAAAGCCCAGAACAAGTGTATACATCAACCCTGCCACTTAAGAGTTCCAGAACCATTATATATATTTGTGTGTGATGTAAAAAAACACTAACACAAGATTCCTACTCATCATTACCCATAAATCTTTCTCACTGTCGGATTTCTCTATGTCAACGTTGTTCGTCTGATATCTGTTTCTCTGTTTACTTCTCCTAGACTAAGTACTTTACATTTTTCCACATTCAATTTTGTTCTGCCATTTTACAGACCAGGCGAAAAATATGTTTAGATATTCCTGTAGTTTTATGGAGTTCTTGTCAGATTTAATTACACGCCCTAGTTTAGTGTCATCAGCAAATTTACTTTGCTGTCTTCTCTTATATCTATGTCGTTTATTTATATAATAAATAGTAATGGTTCAAGTACTGATCCTTGGGGTATCACTCAGTTGTGTTCTGACCTCACTAGGGGAAAGGTCACGGCAGGGTTAACTCCGGAGGGATAATTATCAGCTATGGCCAGTGCTATGTGCGGTCTTGGGTATGAGAGTTTGTTGACCAAACTGGGGTGGTCCATTGAAGAATTGGCGAGGGCCAAGTTAGAAATTGAGAGGGCCACGTTGGAGAACCTGAAATTTAGGAAAGAGCTGGCGAAGATAAAAGGAGAGACTGGACGAGTAAAGCCAGTGTCTGAGGAAAAATCAAGTGAGTGGAAAATTGTGAGTAATGGGAAGACAAAGCTGGTGGTGAAGAAGCACACGAAGGATACGACAACAACGACAACAACAGCTAAGTGTACCAACCCGTTCAGTCCCTTGATAGACGAATTGGACGTTAGTACAGTCAGGGGCAGGGATGACAAGGAAGGTATAAAAACTTTAATTGTTGGTGACTCACAGGTAAGGTACATGGACAGGGCCTTGTGTGGTAAAAACAAAAATAGGATGAGTGTGTGTTTGCCAGGAGCTGGGGAGGGGGATATAATTGACAGGATGGACAATATCTTGTCTGGTAATGGGAACAAACCCATTATCTGCCTCAGTGCAGGAGGCAATGATATTGGCCGGTGTAGGAGCGAGGAACTTCTTGATAAGCTCAAGGCAGCCATAGATCGTATTAGGACTAAGGGAGGGATCCCTATCATATGCGGTGTCCTGCCTAGAAGGGGAGTTGGCAGTGAATGGTTGTCAAGGGCAGTTGGTGTCAACGACCGTCTTGACAGATATTGCAAGTCAATATCAGTCCCATTCATTGACAACTGGGACAACTTCTATGGCAGAAGGGACCTTTATGCTAGGGATGGGGTGCACCTGTCAAGGGATGGAGTAGCAACCCTGGCTGGGTCTCTAGAGGGGGCAGTTCAAAAGATATCGAAGTCTTTAAACTGCTAAGAGAACATATGAGCACGGGGGTGGAGGAGACTGCAGTGGGAGCGGGTAAACAAGGCGAAAGATTACAGGGAAATAGTGTTAGGAATGATGACAAAACTAAATTAGACAGGGAGTTTAAAACTAAACGCGGTAAGGGGAGGACTCAGAACACGACTAACTTAAATGTATACTACGCGAACAGTAGAAGTGTGAGAAACAAAATGGATGATATTAGGGCCTCGGTATGTACCAAAGAAATCGATATAATTGCATTCACTGAAACATGGATCAACCTAGACACACGTGAATTACCAGTCGAATACCAAATTGCGGGTTACAAACTGTTCCATACCGATAGGCAGACCAGGAAAGGAGACGGAGTAGCAAAGTATGTTAGGGATAATCTGAAGTGTGAAATAAATAAGGAAATAAAAACTGAGAGGAATACAGAAACAATTTGGATAGAATTAAGCGACGGTCGGGAAAAATTAATCACAGGAGTAATATATAGACTTCCCAATCTTGATAGGGTCAATGAGCGACTTATCTGGGATGAAATGCGCAGGGCTTCCATACACAACAAAGTCTGTATAGTAGGCGACTTTAACCTTGGCCAAATAGATTGGACTGACCATACGGGTAACTCAGAATCAGAGGATTTTCTCGAGACGATCCAGGACTGTTTCCTAAGTCAACATATAACCAAACCCACACGGGGTAATAATATACTGGATTTAGTTCTGTCGAACAGAGAAAACCTCATTAGCAATGTCGAGGTAGGGAACGAACTTGCAAACAGCGATCACAAAGAAATTCGATTCCAGTTAGATTTTCAGGGCAGACGTAAGGAAAATTCCACTAAACTATCAGATTTCAGAAGGGCAAACTTTGACAGTTTAAAGAGGCAGCTGAGAGAGGGGGTGTCGAGCTTGGCCGTGAACCTGACAGATGACACCGACCTGATAACAAGATCTGAGATTGCCGAGTTCCACGACAATTTAAATAGTGAGTTACTTAATGCACAAAGGCAGAACATACCATACAAAAAACTCAGATCAGACAACAATGACCCTAAATGGATAAATAATTATTTAAAGAACATCATTGGCCAAAGGAAGGCTATAGGTAGAAGGATAAATCGTGGCGAAATTCACCTCCGGGACTATTATAGGGTATTGGCGAGTAGGGTTAAAACCGAGATAAGGAAAGCAAAGAAGAATAATGAGGTAAGGATAGCAAGGGAGGCGAAGACAAACCCCAAAGGATTCTACCAAATGTATCAAACTAAAACACGAGAAAAGATTGGACGAATACGGTCAGACTCCGGCGAGCTCACTGATAACGACGGAGAAATGAGCAATAATTTGAATAAATATTTTTCAACAGTTTTCACCACCGAAAATTTAAACATGATACCCGAGGCACCGACTCTATTCAGAGATAGTGAAGAAAACAAATTAAGTGAGATAGTAGTGACTAGTAACGATGTTAGTAAGCAAATAGACAAACTAAAGCCTAATAAGTCACCTGGTCCCGATGAGATATTTGCCAGAGTATTAAAGGAATGAAAGGAAGAGCTTAGTATGCCCTTAGCAAAGTTGTTTCACATGTCATTAAAAACAGGTGTAGTACCAGAATCCTGGAGGATAGCGAATGTAATACCGATCTTCAAGAAGGGGGATAGATCACTATCCTCTAACTACCGCCCAATCAGTCTAACATCAATAGTAGGCAAATTACTGGAAGCAATCATTTCAAACTCTATTCGAAATCACCTGGAGAAGCACCGATTGATCAATGATTCCCAGCATGGCTTCACAAGCGGACGTTCTTGCCTAACTAATCTATTAACATTCTTTTCATCAGTTTTCGAATCAGTGGACGAGGGGCACAATTATGATGTGGTATATCTCGACTTTAGCAAAGCCTTCGACAGAGTACCCCACGAAAGACTAATTAGAAAGGTAGAAGCTCATGGCATCAAAGGTGACATCCTTAAATGGATTAGGGCATGGTTACAGGACAGGAAACAGCGAGTGAGCATTAACGGCACTAAGTCCCATTGGAGCAACGTCACAAGTGGAGTTCCCCAAGGCTCAATACTTGGACCATTATTGTTTATTATATACATAAACGACATAGATATCGGCATAGACAGCAACATAAGTAAATTTGCTGATGACACTAAAATAGGACGTGTTATCAAATCTGACGAGGACTCGGCAAAACTACAGGAAGATCTAAACAAATTTTTGGAATGGTCTGAAAAATGGCAGATGAAATTCAACTTCGACAAATATAAAGTACTCAGTATAGGAGATGTAAACAGGGAAACCAGATACCAGATGAACAACGATGCCATAGAGAAATCCGACTGCGAGAGAGATTTAGAAGTAATGATAAGTAGGAACCTTAAGCCAAGTAAACAATGTGTTTTTGCTCGTAACAAGGCTAATAAAGTACTTGGGTTCATACAAAGGAGTGTTAGTTACAAGACTAGCGAGGTCATCCTAAAACTGTATCTTGCTCTTGTGAGACCACACCTGGATTACGCAGTTCAGTTCTGGTCACCGTATTACAGAATGGATATAGAATCATTGGAAAGAATTCAGAGGAGAATGACAAGACTAATCCCGGGCATTAGGAACCTTGAGTATAGAGACAGGTTAAAGCACCTTAATTTGCACTCCCTGGAGAGACGTAGAGCGAGGGGCGACCTGATAGAGGTGTATAAGTGGAAGGCAGGGCTAAACAAAGGGGACATTACAAAGGTACTCAAACTATCCAACCAGGAGCGAACTTGTAACAATGGTTTTAAATTAGACAAATTTAGATTTAGGCGTGAAATAGGTAAACACTGGTTTGGAAACAGAGTAGTGGATGAATGGAACAAGTTACCAAATATCATCATTAACTCGAATACGCTGAATAGCTTCAAACATAGGTTGGATGCTTATATGAGCAATAGGGGTTGGGTGTAAGCGGGACTGCCCAGTATGGGCCAATAGGCCCGCTGCAGTTTCCTCCATTCTTATGTTTTTATGTTCTTATGTACTCCACTCGTGACGATAGTCCAATCGGATTTAGTGTCATTAATGCTGACTCTCTGTTTCCTGTCCTGTAACCACGCCCTAATCCAGTTTAAAACATCTCCAATTCCATGAGCCTCCACTTCATTTATTAGTCTTTCATGGGGGGACCCTGTCGAAGACCTTGCTAGAGTCAAGGTAAACCAGGTAAACCACATCATAATCGTGTCATTCATTCACTGATTTGAAAAAAAAGTTGAAAAGAATGATAATAGGTTTGTCAGACATGAACAACCACTTGTGAAGCCATGCTAGGAATCATTGATGAATTTGGTTTCTAGAGTTATTTCGAAAAGTTAGAAATTATTGCTTCCATTAATTTGCCTACAATTGATGTTAAATTAATTTAACGATTTAATAGTCTTGTTCTCTTCTATTTTGAATTTCTTTTTACTCTTATCTTTTCGCCTCCCAGGCCCCGTTGTGGGTGGATGACCTGTGCCTGGGTGAACTATTCCCCGTACAAAAAAAAAGTTAGTTGGTGTTATCTCTGATAGAAAACCCCGGTTGTTGATATAATAGAACTTTTCAGGCACACACGTCTGTTCTCATGATGATCATTCCGAAGTAAACTTTACCATAATGGGATGATATATAAGAACATAAGAACATAAGAATGGAAGAAACTGCAACATGCCTATTGGCCAATGCTGGGCAGTCCTGTTTACACCCAAGTTCAAGTTGTTTGGGATTTCTGGCCTCTTCGCCGTTAGGCTATTTCGGCCGAAGCTGATTGGTTGGACTTCTTTTTTTTCTTTGTTCTTACTTTCCATTCTTCTTCTTGTTCTTCGTCTTCTTTTTGATCTTGTTCTTCGTCTTATTTTTGATCTTCTTCTTTCTGGTCTTCTTTTTTCTGGTCTTCTGTAGGGATATCGGGTTCTCGGTTGTTCATGTCGTGGTTGTTTTTGTCTTGTTTGTTCTTTTCTTGTTTTTTCTTTTCTTGATTTTTGACTACAAGGAGAGCCTCCCTGTAAGTCAATTTTTCCTTAGCCCGCAGCCTGGCCACCCTGCACTCCTCCCTCCACTTGGGACAAAGCCGGTCGGAGGAGGAGTGAGGGCCACCACAAGCCGCGCACTTCTTAACGGCCGCCTGGCAGTCAGCGTCGGTGTGGCCGGGTGCCCCGCAGCTAGAGCACACCTCGCGAGCATGACACTTCCTCGCCAGATACACCCAATACCTATCGTTTATATATACGTCCCACCTATATTTGAAGCTTCCCAGCATGTTAGAGTTAATGATGATGTTTGGCAACTTGCTCCACTCATCTATTGCTTTATTTCCAAGCAAGTGTTTACCTATCTTGCGCCTAAATCTAAATTTGTCTAATTTACTGTAAAACCAGTGCTACGAGTTTGCTCCTGGTCGGATAGTTTATGTATCTTTGTTATATCAACAATACAACCCCTCATCTCATAAGCTACCGGGGCCACGTAATCTGGTAGCCGGCCACCCAGGTTTATTTGGCTGACATTTCACAGGGTGGCCAACATATTAATATTTAATCATAGTTAAGTAATTTTACCCCAGTTCACTGTTTCTCTTAGGTAAGATAGTGAAATCAATCACCACTGAGGTAAAAGAGAAGGATTTTTGCGTCTATTGTAATCAATCCACAATAACGTCCCGAGTGGGTTGAGTCTTTGTTTAGTCTCCCTCTGCTCTTCTATGCTAGCTCGAGGTGTCGCTCATATGTCATGTGATAATAGCGTAATTTTTTTAACAAAATTGCGAATATTATCTGTTTTAGCAGTTTGTAGATAGTTAAACGTTCTTTGACATTTTCTTGCCATGATACTGCGGGTGTGGGGCAGGTGTAGACATGACACTGCGGGTGTGGGGCGGGTGTAGAGATGATACTGAGGATGTGGGGCGGGTGTAGACATGATACTGCGGGTGTGGGGCGGGTGTAGAGATGATACTGCGGGTGTGGGGCGGGTGTAGACATGATACTGCGGGTGTGGGGCGGGTGTAGACATGATACTCCGTGTGGTAGCACCCTCGCCTGGCCTCCACCAACTGCTTCACGCCAGGGTCCTGACGTGTCTATAGTGTCGCTGTCCCTCTGCCTCACGTAACACGCCCTGTGTATATTTGATGGCATGGAGTGTGGCGTCCAAGAGATGCAACACTTGGCTCCTCTCCATAGTCATTCTTTCGATCCGGGGCACGCCCAGTCCACCCAGCTGTGATTGGGTACCTGACCACGCTGCCGAATTATTATAACTTTCGCTTTAAAAAACTAACTCTGAACTCCCAAAGCAACTCTGATGACAATAATATAATATACGTAGTGTCTATTGGAACTCGGCTCCAGAAACCTTGACACTACATATTCCTTGGGTCAACACCGAGATACTGAGACCATGTTGCAAACTGTAGTCACCATTTTAAAGAATTATGAATACCCTAAATGCGCTTCCTGTAAATTATATTGGTAATATAATGCCACGGCTTACTTAATTCAATTTACTCCTAAGCAACTGAGTCCGTATACGCTAAGTGACAGCTGGGAAACCTATCTTGAACAACTCAGTATAGTAGGTTGCCTCCCTCCCACTTCATAAGGCACACATCACCACAGGAGTAAGAAAAAGACAGGTTGAGGCAGATGGCCATTGTGCAATTATATATTTTTAGTTTACATGACGTATATGCATCTTTTTTTTTCCAGTACACCTTAACACATCATGACAGCTATTTATACCCACCAGCAGTAAATAACTAGAATGTCATCTTTCAGTATATCGCTTAACTCTTGGGTTGCACTTCATTTTTTTTCCGATACAATTTTCGTACACTGTATACCCAACTCATTTTATAATTCGTAATTCTCGCTGTCCATCTCCTGCCTGAGTTTGTTGCTTAATATAATTGTTACCAGTTTCTTATTAAATTCCCAAATAAATATAATTATTCAATAAAAACATTTTATCTGGACTTATTGACAAAAGAACGATTGGTGAACCCTGGAGGACGATAAGGAGACAGAGCGTTGGACAAAAGTGTTCAGTAATGACCTCATTAATCTCGTGGTAATCAGTGGGATTAAACCCAGATATACATTGTTTTGGTTTTTTACGAATAGCTTCTAGTAAAACATAATGTAGTGAAGGTTGCTTGATTCCCGTGGCAGTTGAAACACTTCTGTAAATAATTAACAACACTGGGACTCAGATATCCAACTATTAGTCTGGTACATACCAAGGCCCTAATATCATCCATTTTGTTTCTCATACTTCTACTGTTCGCGTAGTATACATAGTATCTTCGTCCTCTGTAGGTTGTATTTGTCCAATATTTAATTAACTGTGACTGAGGTTGTGTGTGTGTTTGTGTGTAATAATAATAATAATAATTAACGGTTTATTGAAAAAGTTCTGCAGCCCGAAGGCAGAAAATATACATTGGGCAAAAATGACTTATTACATACAAAGACATGGGGTTGGTGGGTCGTTTAACAAAAGCTTTCATTACTGAAAAAAGAAAGGGCATGAATTGAACATACAAATTATTATAGTTTACAGTTGTTGGCCCGGGCCTGGACTGGTCATTGAGACACTAAGTGGTGTGGTGTTCAAAGGGTACAGTAACTCGTCCTCGGGTGTTCATATGAAGGACCTCACGTGGACATGGGGACACCGTGTGGTGTGGGGTGGTGTCACAGTACCTCACTGCTCGGTGATGTTGTGTTATCTCGTAGTCAGGTGCATAGCCGGCCGGCCCTCTATTGTCCCCAGGGTGGGCGGATTAGCACTTCCTGGTCAGAAGATGGTGGTCAGTTCCCAGGGGTGCTTATCTTACTGGTGGGTCACGGCTCTCAGCGGTAACGTAAAATTTTAACAGCTTCACTGCTCACAAAGCTTTGCAAGGCTACAGGATCAGTAGAAAATAATGGAGCCTTACAAGTCGTTACTGAGCAGACGGAGGGAGGGTGGACGTGTCTTCATTCCAGCGGTCTACCTGCTGAGCTGAAGTATCACAATCAGTTCCTATAATGTCTTAAACAGTACAGTAGGTGGCGCAGCATCTTCAGATGGTTTATTCGCTTAATCTTAGTGTGTCCTTTTACAACAGCCAGTCTTGTTAGCGTTTAGAGATCTCCGAGTGATGGTGATAATAACTTTATGGTGTTGTTATTTGATGATGGTGATAACTTAGTGGTGGTGTTACATGGTGTTGGTGATA
>CAUDMG010000599.1:0-25000 GCA_958450375.1 Homarus gammarus
GGTTGCTATAATCATGGTCGTGGTTGTTATAATCATGGTCGTGGTTATTATAATCATAGTCGTGGTTGTTATAATCATGGTCGTGGTTGTTATAATCATGGTCGTGGTTGCTATAATCATGGGCGTGGTTGCTATAATCATGGTCGTGGATATGATCATGGTCGTAGTTGTTATAATCATGATCGTGGTTGTTTTAATCATGGTCGTGGTTGTTATAATCATGGTCGTGGTCGTGATACTTACAGTATCTAATATACTATATTTACACCATCAAAGGGTGTTTGTTCACCTGTAACATCGTCCTCAGGTGATATATTACATATATAACACTCAAATTACAGTCCACATTAAACCCTTCTTCCATCGACCCTCCGCTCCGCTGTCTTTTTATAAGCGCTGTATGAAGCACCCGCGGGAAGGCTGTCTGGTATCCATGTTCCCAGCAACCTTCACTCACTGTATAAATCTTACACATCAAAGTTAAGATATGGAAACTCAAAGAAAAATGTCCCTTTGGCAGCTACTCTCGTGTGTGTGTGTGTGTGTGTGTGTGTGTGTTCACTCTTTCAATATTCTTAGGGCAGCGGGAAGCGTCCGTCTCTTGTTTGATCACCGGCCCTTCCTCCTTCCTAGCCTGTCTTGTTGACATGATCCGCCTCCCCACTCCTTTGTCTCATCTTAGTTGTGGCTTTATGGTGTTGTCTATGATGCTCCCTCCCTCCCCCCCCCCGTCTATTTGTTCTCCCCCCCCCCCCACCATGTTAACTATTGTTCAACACGCGATGGATTTTTTAGGGGTGGCGGTATTGTGTCCGAGACATGTTTGTCTGCCTGTTCTTTTAACACCAATGCTTTCAGGTACATTATTGTAGGAACGTGAGGAGTTCTTGTTAAATCCCTATAGACATCTCGCCTAAATATTTAGTGTTTAAAGTTGCTCACTTGATGAATAGAACTGAGAAATAATTATATATACTAGCGGAATCGCCACGGTAGGACACCACCCTCCGGGAGGCTCCACATTGTCTCACTGTAGTGCATTAAGGTGTCTGCTTTGATCCTGACTTTGTACTCGTCAGAAGGCATGTTTTCCAGGGCATTTTTAAATGACTGTACATACGTGTTGCGCTCATGCAGCATTTCTTGAATAGATAGGACAATGTCATGTCTGACACCTTGAATATTGCCACACCTGATAATAGTCTGCTTTTCATGATCTCCCATGAAGTAGATTTGGAGGAACTTTACCTGCTCATCTTCCAGTGGTAAGAGGGATCCTGCTTTGTGATAGACTTGACCCTGGACTTTGAATGTTGGTATATATCCGTGCTCACGAACTACTCTGGTAGCTCCAAAGGATGTCATCTGGAAGCATAAATTGTACTTCCATATATTTTCCAAGAAGTGTTTTGACTCTGGTGTTGTTCCCAGCATGAGAATCTTCAATGGTTGTGGTGGTTTTTCCAAATTTGGCAGTCGTACTTTCCCATGAGAGCAGCACAGTCCAGCAGATTCTCCTTTGTACTTCTTTGAACATACGAACATAAGAACATAAGAAAGTGGGATACTGCAGGAGGCCGACTGGCCCATACAGGGCAGATCCCTTTCACACCCATCCCAGCACTTCCATGTGCCTATCCAACTTCGTCTTGAAGCTCCCTAGCGTCCCCGATCCTACTATAGCACTCGGTAGCCTATTCCACATATCCACAACTCTATTACCAAACCAGTGCTTGCCTATATTCTTTCTGAATCGGAATTTATCTAATTTAAAGCCATTTGTTCCAGTTATTTCGTTATTACTGAGCTTCAGAACATCTTCCATTTTACCCTTTGTTAAGCCCACTTACCCACTTGAACACCTCTATCATATCTCCCCTAACTCTACGCCTCTCTAATGAATGCAAGCCTAAGCTTTTCAGTCTTTCTTCATGTGGATCATTTTTGTCATTTTTCTTTGTACTCTCTCCAAAGAATCTATGTCCATTCTATAATAAGGACACCAGAATTGAACTGCATAATCCATGTGTGGCCTCACTAATGCTAGGTAAAGTTTCAAGATAACGTCAGCAGTACTGTTACTCACACTCCTAGATATGAACCCAAGAATCCTGTTTGCCTTGTTGCGAACGCTAATACATTGTTTTCTAGGTTTCAAGTCGTTGCTAACAAATACACCTAGATCTTTTTCACAATCTGAGTTTTCTATTACCGTGTTACCTAGTTTATACTTAACGTTTGTATTCGTCTTCCCTATCTGTAGTACCTTACACTTATCAGTATTAAAATTCATTTGCCAGTCTACTGACCACTCATGTAAGGTATCTAGATCTCTTTGAAGGTGTTCAAAGTCACTGTCTGAATTTATCACTCTCCCCATTTTGGTATCATCTGCAAATTTACTAATCCTACTAGTTATACCTAAATCAAGATCATTAATGAATATAACAAACAGCAAAGGGCCTAATACAGATCCCTGGGGAACTCCGCTTTTGACCGCACCCCAGTATGACTTTAATCCATTTATGCTGACTCTTTGTTTCCTACCAGTTAACCATGACCTAATCCATTTTAATAATGATCCACCTATTCCATGTGCTTCTACAATCCTTATCCTTCTGCAGTATTCACATTTCTTATCCATGTTGCATATGACAACAGAGGGATACCTTACATATTCTATATATAACATCATCCATCATCACTACATATAACACCATCCATCATTACTACATATAACACCATCCATCATCACTACAGATCGGTAAAGTAGTTTCCGAGATTCTCGTGCAGACACACAGACAGACTTATTTGTCTTATATAGATATAGATCATCACTACATATAACACCACCCATCATCACTACATATAACACCACCCATCATCACTACATATAACAACATCTATCATCACTACATATAACACCATCCATCATCACTACAGATCTGTAAAGTAGTTTCCAAGATTCTCGTGCGGACATACATACAAACAGACAGACGTCTTTGTTTTATATATATAGATAGCAGAAACGCCGCCCTCCAGGCGGCTCTTTCTCTAGGCCACTGTGTGAAATATTGTAGTTTGGGATACCGACCTACCTACCTACCTTGTTAGAATGGACAGCCTAGAAAAGTTAGAGATCAAAGAAAATTAAGCTGTAATGAGAGAGAGCATAAGGATGAAATTAGCTATAATACGTGGGATGGGATACGACTTTTCAACCTCTGTGTGGTGTAACTGATGGAGGTTAAATGCAGAGACAAGTAAGCCATAATGAAAGAGAACCTACGGATCAAAATAGCTGTAAATCATAGGAGGGAATACGACTTTTCTACGTGTGTGCGTCGGGGCTATGTCGGATCCGGTTGGTTGGAGTTTTTTTGAGATCACTACATATATCACCATCCATCATCACTACATATAACACAATCCATCATCACTACATATAACACCATCCATCATCACTACATATAACACCATCCATCATCACTACATATAACACCATCCATCACCACTACATATAACACCATCCATCACCACTACATATAACACCATCCATCATCACTACATATAACACCCATCATCATTATATATAACACCACCCATCATCACTACATATAACACCATCCATCATCATTACATATAACACCATCCATCATCACTACATATAACACCATCCATCATCACTACATATAACACCATCCATCATCACTACATATAAGACCATCCATCCTCATTACATATAACACCATCCATCATCACTACATACAACACCATCCATCATCACTACATATAATACCATCCATCATCAGTACATATAACACCATCCATCATCACTGCATATAACACCATTCATCATCACTACATATAACACCATCCATCATCATTACATATAACACCACCCATCATCACTGCATTTAACATCATCCATCATCACTACATACAACACCATCCATCATCACTACATATAATACCATCCATCATCAGTACATATAACACTATCCATCATCATTACATATAACACCATCCATCATCACTACATATAATATCATCCAGTAGAAAAACATACACCAATGAGATTGTTGTTGTAAATGTGAGACTATGTTATCGCCCCAGGGATTATCTTTGATACCACACGTGATGTTGCTGTCTATATATGACATCAGTCACTGTGATGAAGCTTTGGTCTTGGCGGGAGGTGTAATGATTGATTGTCAGACCAAAGCTTACAGCCCAGAATTGTCACATATAACAGCAAGTACACTACAGACTTCGTGGTACCACCACATTCCGGGTTGACACACCTCAGGTGGACCCTAGGGACTTGACCTCACCCACTAATGACGTGAGTTAGCCTGGTGACCTACAACCTCACCTAACCAAGACACCTGAGCAGGACCACACCTGCACACAGCTATCCAGATCTAACCAGTTTAGTGATAATTGGCAGAGGTCAAAACGCCGGCTGTTCCTCCCCCATATAAAGGTCCTGCAGTCCCGTCCACGGCCTTATCCTGGTCATACTGATTCTCATTCTGGTTGCTGTCATCTCTCTCTCGTTCGGGTCGTCACTCGGTTCACTAAGCAGAGTCACGCACGTCCCCTCCCCAGGTCGGGAGGGAGACTTCCCGACCAGACCACGGCATCGCCAGCTAAGGAGATTCTCCCATAGGAGGCAGCCCAGCCAGCACTCACTGGGCCTACGTCAGGGTACACGTGAGTCTTGTCAGAACGTCCTAGGGTGAGTTACCCCCTGTGGGAAGTGTATTCATTCAGGTGTGTCCGAGAGTCAGTGTCGAGTAACGTAAAACATAATGTGTTAGTACCCCGATATAATAGTGATATTAATGTGTCCATGTCATTGAGTGAATTAATAAATAGTTGTATCGAAGAGGTGTTTAACAAGTTGTCCCTTTAAGAAGTGATATATGTGTATTGACATACGAGAGATAAGATAAGCGTATTGACGCTGAGTAAATAACATCACGGCCAGGCTACCAAGTTTCCTATCTTTACATCCTCCTGCCCGTCTCATTATACATATAACACCATCCATCATCACTACATATAACACCATCCATCATCACTACAAATAACACCATCCATCATCACTACATATTACACCATCCATCATCATTACTTATAACACCATCCATCATCACTACATATAACACCATCCATCATCACTACATTTAACATCATCCATCATCACTACATATAACACCATCCATCATCACTACATATAACACCATCCATCATCACTACATATAACGACATCCATCATCACTACATATAATATCATCCATCATCATTACATATAACACCATCCATCATCACTACATATAACACCATCCATCATCACTACATATAACACCATCCATCATCATTACATATAACACCATCCATCATCACTACATTTAACACCGTCCATCATCACTACATATAACGACATCCATCATCACTACATATAACGACATCCATCATCACTACATATAATATCATCCATCATCACTACATATAACGACATCCATCATCACTACATATAATATCATCCATCATCATTACATATAACACCATCCATCATCATCACTACATATAACACCATCCATCATCATTACATATAACACCACCCATCATCATCACTACATATAACACCACCCATCATCACTACATATAACGACATCCATCATCACTACATATAATATCATCCATCATCATTACATATAACACCATCCATCATCATCACTACATATAACACCATCCATCATCATCACTACATATAACACCACCCGTCTACAGATTGGTAAAGTACTTTTCGAGATTCTCGAGCGGACACACACCCAAACAAACACACACACAGACATACTTCTTTGCTTTATATATATATATATATATATATATATATATATATATATATATATATATATATATATATAAATATCTTGATAAAATCACACGGGAGAATGTAAACAACGGAGTACCTTAGCTTTCGTCTTTATTCAAGACATCTTCAGATGTCTTGAAGATGTCTTGAATAAAGACGAAAGCTAAGGTACTCCGTTGTTTCCATTCTCCCGTGTGATTTTATCAAGATTTATCTTATCCACGTTTTCATTGTGGATTTACATGAAAGATGTATATATATATGTATATATATATATATATATATATAATCAACGACCTCACCAGCAAGGAATCGAACCCTCGACCTACTGGGTGTGACTAGGGAGCGCTTACCGGCTAGGCCACAAGGACACTAAAAGCAGTTCTAGACTCTGTTATATTTCACACAAAGCCTGTTCATCGAGCTGATGGCGCCGTGAACCTCAATGGGAAACTGCCCGTGCCTCGTATGTGGTGTCAGTAGCATTTTACCGAATCCAGCTGGTATGAAACGCGAGGTACATATATATACTTCATTTTTAGTCCATTTAACACGCGGACTTTGAACATACAATCAACGACCTCACCAGCAAGGAATCGAACCCTCGACCTACTGGGTGTGACTAGGGAGCGCTTACCGGCTAGGCCACAAGGACACTAAAAGCAGTTCTAGACTCTGTTATATTTCACACAAAGCCTGTTCATCGAGCTGATGGCGCCGTGAACCTCAATGGGAAACTGCCCGTGCCACTTATGTGGTGTCAGTAGCATTTTACCGAATCCAGCTGGTATGAAACGCGAGGTACATATATATACTTCATTTTTAGTCCATTTAACACGCGGACTTTGAACATACAATCAACGACCTCACCAGCAAGGAATCGAACCCTCGACCTACTGGGTGTGTCTAGGGAGCGCTTACCGGCTAGGCCACAAGGACACTAAAAGCAGTTCTAGACTCTGTTATATTTCACACAAAGCCTGTTCATCGAGCTGATGGCGCCGTGAACCTCAATGGGAAACTGCCCGTGCCTCGTATGTGGTGTCAGTAGCATTTTACCGAATCCAGCTGGTATGAAACGCGAGGTACATATATATACTTCATTTTTAGTCCATTTAACACGCGGACTTTGAACATACAATCAACGACCTCACCAGCAAGGAATCGAACCCTCGACCTACTGGGTGTGACTAGGGAGCGCTTACCGGCTAGGCCACAAGGACACTAAAAGCAGTTCTAGACTCTGTTATATTTCACACAAAGCCTGTTCATCGAGCTGATGGCGCCGTGAACCTCAATGGGAAACTGCCCGTGCCTCGTATGTGGTGTCAGTAGCATTTTACCGAATCCAGCTGGTATGAAACGCGAGGTACATATATATACTTCATTTTTAGTCCATATGCAACTAAATCACTGTAGGTGCGCGTGATCCAGGTATGTGCTCATAACCACAAGGAAAAAAGAAAACACGAAAGCGCTTGGGAACTTCGTGTTTTCTTTTTTCCTTGTGGTTATCAGTATATATATATATATATATATATATAAAAATATATATATATATATATATATATATATATATATATATATATATATATATATATATATATATATATATATGTAACCGGTCGGAATTTACTGGACTTTATTTTCTCACTTGACTTGGGGTTTATTAAAGATTAATAGATGGTAATGGCAGTGGAAGCGCCCCTTTGAGAAAAATACCGAACCAGCACAAGAACACTTAAATCTACTAAACAAAATGAATTGTCCGTGACCCGTGGAAGGATTGCATCTGTGACTGGGATGAATGAGACACACTGTAAAATTTAGACACTTATATTCCCTCCAACACTACAAACACAATCAAATAATGGTACACCAATATGCCCACCTCTTAACTTGAACTTAAAACACTACTCTGGGGAATAAAAGTTATACATGATATAGAAATTATTAGAAGCTCAGGCAACAATAAATTTGAAGTATTAAGAAATGTTGCTTGCACACATGAAACAGGCCTTAAGGGCTTTCAACAAAATAATATCCAGCACTGAGAAAATGGTATAAAAAAATAAGAAATTAATAATTCCACCATGAATAGGCCTAAAGGGCACTCACTATAATCATGTTACACCAATAGATGCAGGCCTTAAGGGTTTTCAACAAACTAATATCAGTCACTGAGGAAATGGTATTATAAAATAAGAAATTAGATACTCTACAATGAATAGGCCTTAAGGGCACTCAATATAATTATGTTACACCAACAGATGCACACCTCCTAACCTAACTTAAACACTACTCTGGGGAACAAAGGTTATATCAGATTGAAACTATAAAGAAATTTTAAATGCACACAGCATACATTAGTAACTGATAAAATAGTATTAACTACACACAAAAATATTGTCACAATTATAAAGACGTTACTGAGTCCAATACCCGTGAACCATGCTCCCTAACCTAACACACACACAGATTCCACCAGCACTCCGTAGTCGTTTAAGGCACAACCAACAGGCACCCGTAGTTGAAGGCCCAAATCAGCCTTTCTCCACCTTGGAAAGTGTACCTCTAACTCCACTGACTCTTGGCCCTAGTGTGCGGCCCTGTATCACTCAACTGGCCTCACTTTACCCCCAGTACATCCATGAAATGGAAGGGAGTGAGCCAATCAGACCTTGTACAGTTGAGAGAAGCTTTAGCTTCCCGTTAGCAAGAGGGTTTCACTAAGCTGCTCGAGACATGTGGTGTTGTGAGCCGAGGTAGAGGAGAGCTGATGACCCCAACGATCGTCCCGTCGTCAGCTGGACACCCAGACGGCTAGATTCCCTCAAGAGATCCTTTGATACCCCACTAAACAGTGGCAGGCCTACACTGATCGGTCCAATGGCGACAATCGCTACCCTCAATCATCAACGGCAGTGTCAAACGGCAGTCAATCTCTCGCGGTCATCACTCTCGCAGTCAATTTCTCGCAGTCAAGTGGGTTCTGATGGAAACCCTGAAATGAACTCACTGTTAGCTCTAGTTTACTTTACCACTGCCCTATCTAACCCTGTCTGAGATCGAATGAGACTGACTTGTTATACTGCAATAGTGCAACACAGGTGACTAGGCCACGTGACTATTTCTGTGGACGGACGTGCAGGGATGTCCTGTAGGTCCAATCGCTTTCACGTGACTGAGGACCAGCCAGCGTCGCGTCTCTCCAAGGCGCTAGCTTAGGCCTACGTGACATATTTTCCGCCTAACTAATAACTCCTTGGGACACCCGTGACATTATTCAGACTGATAAACGATCTATAATAATTTCAGATTCAATAATAGTCCCTTAACTTCATGAATTGCATCATTATTAATTCGGAAAATTACATTTAATATCACTTAGGCCTATCCACAACCTCTCGCTATGTGCAGGGAGCGCTCTCTTCCCTCCGACGACCTTGAAAGCTCAGTATCGCCAATTGCGCGGTGTTTGAAATTACTCTGAAATTTCTGAATATTACAATCGACCCCCCTAAAAAAAGACAGCACTGTCCTCATGTGCTGAGAAAAACATGCATACGACCCCCCTAAAAAATTGTTCTAAAAAAGTGCATCTTACCCCCTTTAACGTGCTAAACGCAGTATTCCCGTCTTCTCCACTTCTCTCTCCCGCTAACATTTATATATATATATATATATATATATATATATATATATATATATATATATATATATATATATATATATATATATATATATATATACTATATATATATATATATATATATATATATATATATTATATATATATATGCTGATAACCACAAGGAAAGAAGAAAACACGAAGTTCCCAAGCGCTTTCGTGTAATTCACATCTTCAGGGGTGAGTACAGACTAGAGAGAGTAATACAAATCAAGGTGTATATATACAGAGGAGGGTGAGACCAGGTCCACAATGGTCAGGTATTAGGTAATGACCCTACTAATCTTTAAATAGCACACAACGGTTGGTGGTCAGCATATACCTAGATCACGCGCACCTACAGTGATTTACTTGCATATATATATATATATATGAACCACTTTGACCTTTGGATATAAATACTCGTATACATACATACATTAATACAATCATGTAAATCTACACACACACACACACGTACATACATACATACTCCTGTACATACCCGCAACATCTCGCTTTCCTCACAGACTCCGATAATGTGTTAACATAAGAGATAACTAAACGTTGATGTAAAATATTTTGTTAGAACTAATACTGACTTTCAAGACAGTGTCAGTACTACATTGGGAGCCATACTTCTTTTATGGAAGGGGTAGAGGGTCGAAGATGAGGGGGAAGAGACGGGGGAGGGTAGAAGGGGAGGAGTAGAGTCATGTAGTGTCGAAGAAGAGGGATGGGAAGGGGGAGATACCGGAGAGGGGGAGGGAGGGGATATACGGGGGATGGTTATAGGGGAGGGGGGAAACAGGAGAGGTTTGGAGAGGCAAGGGAGAGACGGGGGAGGGAAAGAAGACGGGACATGGTCTAAGAGGAGGGGGAGGAGAAACGGTAGAGTGAGTTTAGGTTGCGGTGCCCTAGCTGTTAAAACACTTGTTTCCAATATCTCGTAATGTGAGTTCAAATCCAGTCCAGGTATTGCTGTTTTGGTTGAATGTATGAGAGAATATAGTTGATAGGCATGGAATACGGTGCCACTTATTGCATTACGAAACGAAATATGGAATAACAAAATGCCTTTATAGTTTGATATTGTGATCCGTACCAGTGCCATCTAATTTACACTCACACTGTCTTGCTTTGTGAGTTGTGAGGTTCAGGCTACATGTATATTGTAAATTGTTATGCGTTGTGCTGTAAAATGTTTCTTATAATGTATATTAAGGTAGTTGTTTGAGACGGTATGGCTTTTAGGGGATTCATAGATGATCCCTGTCTTGTTTTGAAACGTACGTGTGTGTGTGTGTGTGTGTGTGTGTGTGTGTGTGTGTGTGTGTGTGTGTGTGTGTGTGTGTGTGTGTGTGTGTGTGTGTGGTAAAAAAACACTCATTTATCGTACTGTATGTCTATGGACCTGAGAATCACTGTCAAACCAACGTGTAACATAACTTTCCCGACACCAGCTCTCAACCCACAACACACTAAGCCCTTAACACAATACATTATCGATTTTCCATAAAGATAATGACACAAAGTAAAATATATACACACACAAACCCTTCAGATAATTAACCTGTCGGAGCGCAACAAGGTATTATGTGGTGTTGATATTACCTGCGGTGTATATTATGACGATTAGGAACAATTTATTTAAGCAGCTGAGTTTTTTTACTCGTGTTGTTGTTGAGAAACAGTGTGAGGGTGAATATACAGTGTGAGGGTGAATATACAGTGTGAGGGTGAATATACAGTGTGAGGGTGAATATACAGTAGGGTGTGTCATACGGAGGCGAATTTTTTTTTTGGAGTTTGAAAAATCGGCCCATGGTATTAATGATGTAGTTCTATGTACAGAATCATGTGATATCTTCAGATTTGAAAAGTTTTCATTTTTTGCTAGGTAAATTTTAACTTGAAATCTTATGAAAATTCAGTATTCCCACCCTTTTACCAACACCACTAAATAGCTTATTTAAAGTAAAGTAAATGTATCAGGTTAATTTATTAGGATGAAAATGATCCAGAATAGTGAAACGAATGATCTTGACACATTTATTAAATTTAATATTCCTGTAGAAAACAAAATCATCAAATACAAAAACCGGTTTCACTACTACGACCCGGTGTTGCTGCACACCATAGAGAACATGTCTTTCTTGCTTCTGTTTCTACTCATCACCTCCCTGCTGACCACCTGAGCTCGGATGTAGCCTTCCCTCCTCTCCTGGCTGTACACGTGACTGCTGGCCTCGCTCACTTGCTGTACACAACGCTCTATACTCTGGGTGTGCGAGGGCCAGGCAGGGACATGCATGGGGTTGTCCAGGAAAGCTCTGACTTGAACATTGGTGAGGCTGCAGGTAAGAGGGGGCTCACTGCCAGCCTGGATGTTATCCAGATCTATGAGATCAGTGAGGGTCTTGGCACCTAGATTGACTTCAGGACTCTTCCTGACCCTGAAGGAATCGTCACCAACTGATTCGTCATGCCCAGATCCTCTCATAAGTCTCATATCCAAGATCTTTTTGACTGCCACTCTTCTCTCCTCCTCATCCTTACTGCAGAGCATTGTCTGCAGAACTGCCTCGGGATGAGCATACCAGGAAGATCTCCTCACAGTCTGCTCCACAATCTGAACAACCTTCCTTGGCTGACTCCTCAGGAGCTCAAGCTGGAAGAGAACATGCCTCGGACCTTCGGAGAACGATGACTTGACCTTGGTGTTGAACCAATTTGGCAAGTAGACACTCACGATGAATTGGACAATAAGTCTCAGGTTGTGAAGCTGGTTCCCTTTCAGTTTATGATGAGCGACCCAAATTCTGCAGAACCTGAGACCCGTTGTGAGCCACCTAGAATGTGAGACTGGACCTATCTGCAGGTAAGCAAGTCTATCAGGCTTGACCCCAGTTTTGATGGCACTGCAAATCATGTAACCATCGTACTGGTCAGTACTCAGGTCGTCAATGACAGTATGTGCAAGCTCAACGAGTGGAGGGCCAACTGTGATTTCTTCAAAGCTCGGATTTATTTCTAACTCAGTGGCAGAGTCCAGCATCTTGCCAAGAGGACCAGACCATCTGTTGTTTGAAAGAGTCTTGCCATCCAGCTCCTGGATCAGATGTCTGAGTGGCAACTCGTTGGTGTGGAGGTCACAAACAATCCAGACCAGCTTCCTCCCAATCTTCCGCTCTATCCACTGTATGACCCCCCCTTGCCACCCTGTGTTCGTGTTGGTGCTGTCCCCTCCAATGGCCTGCAGGGTCTAGTCTACGTTCCTCTCTCTGAGCCAGTTCACAATGTTATCTGCCACTATCTCAGCTGGTTTCCTGATGTCATCTTTCTCTGGAGTGAAATGCCACAAATACTTCCCTCCTGGTTCACTGCAGCAGGAGTAGTGTTCCTCCTTCACCATGGCAGGGAACAACTTGTCAGAATCTCCAACTTTCATGAACACTTTAGTGTCATCCCTTCTCCCGTCAAAGAACAAACAATTGATTCCATTTTCTCTTATCCCCTTATCAAACTCCTCTTCTAGGTTACTGACAAGTTTCTCCTGAGCTCTCCTTACTTTGTTATGATCTATCACCAGGTGAACATCATCAGGTGTTATCAAACCACCGTCAATCCAGGCAGCTGTTGCTATCTCTGCAGTTTCACTGAGACCAGTGTGGTGTCGCATGCTGGCCAGAGCTATGCTCGGGATATCTTTCCTATTTCGAATCTTATGCCTGGAAGGTTTGGGATCATTATTTTCTGGGTTAGGGACAAAGTCACCATTCTCCTGGTCAGCACTCGGATCAGCCATGGGGAAGTCATTAAACTCTGAATCAGCTTGACTCCAATCATCGGCCTTTTTTACCTCACCCTGGGCCTTCTCAAGTCTCTTTTCCTCGGCAACTCTTCTCCTCTTCTGTCTCTCTGTGGCAGCCTCCTGTCTCTTGGACTCCAGAATATCTTGGCTAGAAATCATGAGAGCCCCTATACTGCCAGTCTTCTCTCTCTGTGCTTTGACAAATGCCAGTTCGATCACAGAAATCTTCAGTTCACGCTTGCAAATACAGGAGATGTGGGCCTCGGATTTACAGTCACGATCGCATCCAAACTCAGGACAGAGAACAATTGGGCACTTGCAAGTAATTATGTCAAATAACTGGTCCAGTTGCTTGGCAAAGCTGTCCTTAACTGCAAGTTTTCCTCTCCCAAGAGAGATATCTCTTGCCTTTTCCCAACTGGCTAGCAGTCTCTCACTAATCTTCTTCTGACTTGTTATGACTGGAGGCTTGAACTGAGCGTTAGCCAGAGTGTACTGTGCCAAGACAGCTTTGGTCATATCACTGGCAATGTCTTTGTTTGTGTAAGTTCTTAGGATCTTTTCACTAATTTGCCTGATTAAAACACCGTATCTCAAAGCATCTCTCAATGTAGGCAACTCCGACTTCAGGAGCTCTCTCCCAGACCCAAGATAGTGACTGAGATGGCTGGATTTTTGGTTCCTCGTCCTGACACAAGCAGCCATCGCAAATATTATCAACTTATAAATGCATCAGAATCTGAAACAGAAACAAATATTGTTAGTTGGGTTGTTAAAGAATGAAGTCAGAAAGCAATGTTCACTATTTAATTGTAATGCACTAATGCAGCTGTACGTTAGATTTTCGATAAATTTCACGCTAAAATTTACCTAGCAAAAGGTTGCAAAATATTGAAACTTAAATTATTTTCTGTTTATATACACTAAAATCTACCAAAAAAGTGATGGGCCATTAGTTTTAGCTGATCTTCCCTCCTATGACACACCCTAATATACAGTGTGAGGGTGAATATACAGTGTGAGGGTGAATATACAGTGTGGGGGTGAATATACAGTGTGGGGGTGAATATACAGTGTGGGGGTGAATATACAGTGTGGGGGTGAATATACAGCGTGAGGGTGAATATACAGCGTGAGGGTGAATATACAACGTGAGGGTGAATATACAGCGTGGGGGTGAATATACAGTGTGGGGGTGAATATACAGTGTGAGGGTGAATATACAGCGTGAGGGTGAATATACAGTGTGAGGGTGAATATACAGTGTGAGGGTGAATATACAGTGTGAGGGTGAATATACAGTGTGGGGGTGAATATACAGCGTGGGGGTGAATATACAGCGTGAGGGTGAATATACAGCGTGAGGGTGAATATACAGCGTGAGGGTGAATATACAGTGTGAGGGTGAATATACAGTGTGAGGGTGAATATACAGTGTGGGGGTGAATATACAGCGTGAGGGTGAATATACAGTGTGGGGGTGAATATACAGTGTGAGGGTGAATATACAGTGTGGGGGTGAATATACAGTGTGAGGGTGAATATACAGTGTGGGGGTGAATATACAGCGTGAGGGTGAATATACAGCGTGAGGGTGAATATACAGCGTGAGGGTGAATATACAGTGTGGGGGTGAATATACAGCGTGAGGGTGAATATACAGCGTGAGGGTGAATATACAGTGTGAGGGTGAATATACAATGTGAGGGTGAATATACAGTGTGAGGGTGAATATACAGTGTGAGGGTGAATATACAGTGTGAGGGTGAATATACAGCGTGAGGGTGAATATACAGTGTGAGGGTGAATATACAGTGTGAGGGTGAATATACAGTGTGAGGGTGAATATACAGTGTGAGGGTGAATATACAGTGTGAGGGTGAATATACAGTGTGGGGGTGAATATACAGTACAGCGTGAGGGTGAATATACAGTGTGAGGGTGAATATACAGCGTGAGGGTGAATATACAGCGTGAGGGTGAATATACAGTGTGAGGGTGAATATATAGCGTGAGGGTGAATATACAGTGTGAGGGTGAATATACAGTGTGAGGGTGAATATACAGCGTGAGGGTGAATATACAGTGTGAGGGTGAATATACAATGTGAGGGTGAATATATAGCTGTTGAATGACACAGACTCTCTCTCTCTCTCTCTCTCTCTCTCTCTCTCTCTCTCTCTCTCTCTCTCTCTCTCTCTCTCTCTCTCTCCTGACTTCAAATGTAGCTACAAATATTAAAACGAAACATGATTTATTCTGAACATAAAAATTACTGATTAAACCGGTATCTAAAATCCGCTCTAGAAAAACATATGCAAGATATATTAAATGTGATCTAATTCCATTCTTATGTCACGCGAAATCTCAAGGCAATAATTCCCTTTCGCTTTTTGTGGTGTTGGATTGTGTCTGAGATGTTGTTACTCCGCTGGTGAATTATATTTCTTGAAAAATATTAGTTTGGAGAATCGTTCAGCGGTTTCGATTCTATTACGGGATTCACTTAAAACCCTTGAATGCCTTGCCCTATCCCTACCCCCCCTCCCCCCTCCTCGAGTACGATACCAACCTCCTGAATACACTGGTAACCCTCCTGAGTACAGTGGTAACCCGCCTGAGTACACTGGTAACCCGCCTGAGTACACTGGTAACCCGCCTGAGTACACTGGTAACCCGCCTGAGTACACTGGTAACCCTCCTGAGTACACTGGTAACCCTCCTGAGTACACTGGTAACCCGCCTGAGTACACTGGTAACCCGCCTGAGTACACTGGTAACCCGCCTGAGTACACTGGTAACCCTCCTGAGTACATTGGTAACCCGCCTGAGCACACTGGTAACCCGCCTGAGTACACTGGTAACCCTCCTGAGTACACTGGTAACTCCCCGAGTACTGAATCTGTCCACTGATTATGATATCTTGATTAACAGATTAAGTATGATGCCAACCCTTGAGTACATTAAATTGAACCACTAAGATACCGTTACTTCTTGAGTACTGTGACTTAACCCTTTGAGTACGATGAACTAAACCTTTGAGTATGATTGCCCCAAACCCCTTGAATACGATACCCGTAACTCCTTGAGTACAATAACACTATTCCCTTGAGTGCAATGACCTAAGTCTTTGAGTCCATTGACATTAGGCCCTTGATGTGCAGTGACTGTAACGTCCTTGGAACTAAAGGGCTTATGGCATCGTACTCAAGGGCTTAATGTTTTCTTACTCAAGGGTTTAATGTCTTCTTACTCAAGGGCTTAATGTCTTCTTACTCAAGGGCTTAATGGCATCGTACTCAAGGGCTTAATGTCTTCTTACTCAAGGGCTTATTGTCTTCTTACTCAAGGGCTTAATGTCTTCTTACTCAAGGGCTTAATGGCATCGTACTCAAGGGATTAATGTTTTCTTACTCAAGGGCTTAATGTCATCGTACTCAAAGGCTTCAGGAAAGAAGTTATCGTAAGAATCTTTGTGAATCTTGAACCAGATGACATTACACTTGCTGTAAAATTCAGTTATGTTAGATATTTTGGCTCCTGGACATGACAAACGCAAACAAATCCTTATCATGTCTCAATCGCTTGGGGACTGTCGGTTTGGGACTGGCTATTCTCTCTGTTATAAAATTAGATGAGGACTGGTTGATCTCTACGTCATTAGATTAGGACTGGTTAATCTCCCCGTCATTAGATTAGGACTGGTTAATCTCTCCGTCATTACATTAGGACTGGTTAATCTCTCCGTCATTAGATTAGGACTGGTTAATCTCTCCGTCATTACATTAGGACTGGTTAATCTCCCCGTCATTAGATTAGGACTGGTTAATCTCTCCGTCATTAGATTAGGACTGGTTGATCTCTACGTCATTAGATTAGGACTGGTTAATCTCCCAGTCATTAGATTAGGACTAGTTAATCTCTCCGTCATTAGATTAGGACTGGTTAATCTCTCCGTCATTAGATTAGGACTGGTTAATCTCTCCGTCATTAGATTAGGACTGGTTACTCTCTCCGTCATTAGATTAGGACTGGTTAATCTCTCCGTCATTAGATTAGGACTGGTTAATCTCTCTGTCATTAGATTAGGACTGGCTAATCTCCTGACCCATCCTAGAAACTGAACTAATCTAATCTAAAGTAGCCTGAGGTGGGACGAGGTGGCCAAGTGGACATAGCCCTCTGTTCCGGAATCGTAGGCTACTGGTTCGATTCCTGAGGTGCCCCCAGTCGAACCCGGCTGCAAGAATGAGTACCTAACTTTACTGTTGGGGAAGTGAGAGGTGGTAGGGTGCAGTGTCGGCCCTCCTTGCTGGTTAAGACTTCAATGTGCTGTATCCACTTTTTACCACTTGTCTCAAACTCAAAATAAACTTAACTGGATTTGGCGCTAACCCTAACTTAGCCTAACTTGACCCATTCTATACTCTTATCCTAACCAAAACTAACCTAAACTTACCTAATCTAACTTGACTCATTTTAACTCTTGCCTTAACCTAACCTAACCTAACCTCCACATCAAGTAATCAAATTTAGGCTATCCTGACTTAACCAAACCTTACTTAACTTAACCTAACCAAAACAAAGAAGCATACTAGTCTAGGTTTTGTGTTCCTCAGTTGGACATGACATAAGGGAATAAATCCTGGCCAGTGATGCCCCTTTATGGAGGATTTAATCTCAAAAGACATACTTAATGAAACTTTGCGGCTAACATAAATCCCAGGTCTGATAATTACCGTAACTTATCGTTTATCTTCATTATCTTTCTTTGTTATAGATATATATGTTATTGATGATATTTGGGGATTATATTTTACTTAAGGAATTTATTATATAAGAGGTTATTTTTGTTTCTGCACAAGTGGGATTAAGGATTATGGATGTATTTTTGATTTGGTTCCCACACACACACACACACACACACACACACACACACACACTACTATTACTACTACTACTACTTCGTGGCCTCCAGCCTCCCCCAATTGCCACACCTTCGCCACCATTTATTTACCTTAATATTAAATATCCTAATACATAAGAAGCTATCCTATCTGTGTTAAATTAGTTGAGCCGAAGATCTATGCGGCATTCAGTGACTGTAGCCTCATAGTCAATATCTGCAGCAGTTGTCGGAGTAGGGGCAGAAGCTCTCGTTCCCCTGAGGCAGAGCAAAGCCGACCGAAGGAGAGAGAAAGACAGTCGACATCTAATCCAGGCTGTAACATAACTTCTGGGCTGCTGCTTCTGTTCGGAGATCAACTCCGCGAGTCTGGCGTAGAAACATCTTGCACTTGGGCCCATCCCACCAGAGGTTGTGAACACTAGAGGAGTGAAGCTGCCTTGATCAACGTTTTGAATTCTTTCCCCATATGCCCTTCTCTTGTCGTTCTCGTTCCTCCTATGTGCAGCATCGAGAGCTAGGTTACGGTGACATGCGGCCATGGGATCAAAAATCCTGATGTCGAAGAAAGCTCGCTGTCCCCGTGTCCAGAATCCTCGAGCACTGACGTCCACGCGGGCTTCGTTAGATGTGTTTGAAGTCCTGTGTTGGAAGATTTCGCCATCCAATGGAAGGAGGGTCGGTTCTACCATGACGTCCCGGCAGATTTCCTTCAACATATTTGCTGTGAGATCCCTTACCTCGTCATTCCTCATGCATATGAAGCCCCCCTTCTTGCAGACCATGGCGTGATCGCCATCATAGGAAGAGCCACACACGCATTGGGAGGGCAAATCTTCTACTGGCCAACCGTACCTTAGAGCAATGGCATCTGTAAATTCTTGTTTATTAAGACTGAAACCATTTGCCCTTATCGGTAACGTAGTTAACCAGTTCGAGGCGCCCATCTCCTGCGCTACAGCTACTTTTTTTTCAAATTTTCTGGAACCTGCAGCATTCGTTGCTGCAACTTTTCATTTTGGCAGTGCTGTCGTTCTGTCGTAATGGACCTACGAATCTTATTTACTTCGCTGGTATCCACTTCCCCTGTTGCATTCTGGGCTATTATGTGGTCCGTGAGGGCTGCCGTGAGCTTAAGTGAATTTTGATGTTCAGTGGCAGCAATCTCCTCTGGATTTGTTAGTCCCATCCCTCCCAGTCTTGGTGGAAGTGCAAGAAGTGCTCTTTCTGCTGGGGTTAAGTCAGGGTGTTTCACTAGTTTGGGAATGAACTTGACACTGATAGCTTCTTCCAGAGGGTGGAGGAGGGGTCCGATCTCAGGGATGGTACGCATTAGGTAGTTCCAGCGATGCTTGACTCCATGGGTGAATGCTGAAAAAGGCCGCATGTGGCTCTGTGTTTGCAATCTGACAGAGCTTGGATTTCACTAACCCACTCATTCACCTTTCCCGCCACGTACTCGGTCTTGAAGTCCGTAGTGCCAATTACTGCGCCTAGATGTCTTTGGCCGTCCTTAATTATTTTGACCTCACTTCAACCAAAAACCTCCAATGCCCGTTCATCATGTTCTGGCTTCACTATGAGGGAGGACTTGCTGGCGTTTGGGTGGTACCCTATTTGTGGACCTCGTGGTGTTACCAAGACCCACCACTTTTTGATGCCCTCCACTTTTCCTGCTCCTGTAAGGTCATCAGCATATTCCACTTGTTTGACCCCAGTTGTTTCAAATTTTATTTCTTGTTAGAGCACTGATAGGCCAATTGCATACATTGCCATTGCAACGGGGTCCCCCTGTGTTGTTCCCTCGGTCGACTGTAGGATGGTAACACCTCGTAGAGCCTTGTTATTTACTATGTAGGGGTCTGAAGGATTCCTATACGAATTTTCAACATACATCGCAAAGCTAGGACACTTGATCTTGATGTTGTGCAGTGCAGCCTTGCGGTTAAGTATGTTGAATGCGTTTGAAGCATCCACCAGGAGAAAGGCCTCACAATCAAGCTGCTCAAATATCAATCTCATGGCGTGAATGGCCGCCTCCCCAGCAGCCTGGTGGCCAGCACACACTTGTAGGTTCCCTGCTGCTGCCCTGACATCATCCTTTACCACCTCCATTATGCACTTTCTGATGATCCGCCTCAGCACTTCCCCCACCCCTATAGGTCCACATCCTAGTTTCTTTTCCAGAGGAATAAGGCGGCATGCCGTCAGGGCCTGGAGGTGATGGCAGCAAGAGGATGCAAGTTTTCTTGCAAGGGCGGCAATGGCAGTGCAGAGATCGCTTGCTACAGGGCCGAACTTGTTTGGGCTGAGGATGACTCTCCAACCGTTCGCATCTAGACCTGAAGGGCCGGCTCCTCCTCGAGTCTTCAGTGCCTTTTTCCACACCATCTCTCCTGTTATTTTCTCGAACAGGACAGCATTTGGTGGGATATAGTCACCCTGGAACCTGATGCCTTCATCTTCGCTTGCAGGGGGATGTTTCTCTTTCAATAGTTTTAATGTCTCTCTGTTTATTGGCATCACCCCACCGGAGGATTCCTCTGTGAGAGATCTCACCGCAGGAGACACTTTTCCCACACGCATTTTGTTTCCAAATTTTCTTGCCACGTCATCGGTGTTTTGCTTTCCGTCACCCGTAATTTTTAGTCTCTCCTGCAGTGTTCTTGCTTCACATAGGAGATCATCTAGGGCCCCAGTCTGCCACATTGTCAATCTTCTCTTCATTGCTGCCACATTTTCTTTGTGCTTAGCCTTTGTGTGTGTCCCTGACAAAATAGATGTGGTATTATTGCCAGTATTTGAAGAGCTAGGGGGGGGGGGGGGCGAGGAAGCGGTCCTGAGTGCAATCAGTTATGAGGCTAATCATCTCCCGAATCATTTCTTTTGGTGGCCGTACACTTGGGTGGTTCAAATAAGTTAGCGGGCGACCACTTGACAATTTCTGAGTAGGTTTCTTTGACCCATATGTCTGCATTTTCCATCGACATGCCATTCCACTGAGGTGGCTGTCTCTCATTCTCCCCGTGGACACCTGCTACTATGGGAGCAGCATTTGTTAGTACTACATTTTCGGGTTCAGTAGACTCACTGCTATAATTTCGGATATCATCGGGTAGTTGGGTCCCGGCGATATCTACTACTACTACGACTACTACTACTACTTTGCTATCACTCGGAATGGAGTATGACGTTCATCCAGCTATGATACAATGATATGAGTTATTAGGGATGTCACCTCGGTTGGTGAGTTTTGAGGTGACGAAAGTGGCCGATACGGAACCAGCAGCGTCGTCCACATTCGTTACACATGTGGAGGGCTATATTGACTGTGGGAGGGACGGTGGCAGCGTCTTTCCGACGTTGGCGCTTGTCTGCCTCGGTTTGCAGTCGGGCTAACTCGAAAGTACTGACATCTTCTAGTGTGGTGCTCCTCCAAGCGTTACGATGTGGAGTAATCGACTCTCAGGTGAGGGGGTCGATTTGGCACCTTTTCAGGTTTCTCTTAAGACTATCCTTATAGCTTTTCAATTGCCCGCCGGCGTTACGTTTACTATTCGTTCGATGTCTGTAAAGTAGCTGCTTTGGCAGTCTACTGTCGTCCATGCGGGTAACATGGCGAGTCCAACGTAGTTGTTCATGGATAATGGTAGCCTCGATGCTCCTACAGCCGGTGTCAGCAAGAATACTGGCATTTATTCTCTTGTCTTCCCAGCAAACTTGGAGGATGGAACGTAAAGTACGTTGGTGAAAGTTTTCAAGTGCCTTGAGGTGCCTCCTGTATGTGACACATGTCTCACTGCCATATAGTAGGATGGACATTACAACTGCTCAAGATACGTGCAGCTTTGTGGATAATTTCAGCTCCCTGCAGCTGAAGACACAATTTCAGAGTCCGCCCAAGGCTTGAGATGCACATCTGATCCGATGATCTGATCTCTTCATCGATGTCTGTAGTGGTTGACAGGTGGGAGCCGAGATACAGAAAGTGGGCAACATTAGAGAGTGTAGTACCGTTTAGCTCGATGGATGGTGGAGGTGTGTTTGAACCTGGGGCAAGTTGAAAGTGAATCTGAGTCTTACGTACATTCACCTCAAGGCCGAAGTGTGCATTCGCATCTGCGTAGGTGTTCAGGATCTCTTGTAAGTCGTGTTCAGTGTGAGCAACAAGGATGAGGTCGTCTACATACTGAAGTTTAGTAATGGAAGCTGCCGGCACCTTTGTTCTTGCCTGGAGTCGTCTTATGTTGAAAAGACCCCCTTCACTGGGTACTTGATGTTCACCCCGCTGACTAAATTGGCAATGGCACGAGTAAGGAAGGCAGCCAAGAAGATGGAAAATAGAGTTGGTGCCTGTACACACCCTCGTTTAATCCCTGTTTGGATGGGGAAGAACTCTGACTGGGTGCCGTTGTGCAGGACATTGCAGTATATGCCATCGTGGAGTTGCCTCACAATGGCGACGAATATTGGTGAGCAGCCAAAACGGCTGAGGGTCCGCCAGAGGGCTTCCCTGTTGACCGAGTCGAAAGACTTGGTTAGGTCGATGAATGCCATGTACACGTCATGACGCTGTTCTCTGCACTTTGTCTGTATCTGGCGAGCAGCAAAGATCATGTCAGTGGTGCCATGTAATGGTCTAAAGCCACATTGAGATTCTAGGAGAAAGTATTCCGCCTCAGAAAGAAGTCTGTTTTGGAGGACTCGGGCAATAATCTTGCCAGCTACAGACAGCAGCGAGATCCCACGGTAGTTGCCACAGTCTGACCGGTCACTTATACATATTGACGAGGAAGGCGTCCTTAAGAGCTTCCGGGATTTCCTCCTTTTCCCATATATTCTCCAGGAGAAAGTGGAGACGGTTGGTAAGAAGAGGTCCTCCTGTTTTATACACCTCGACTGGGATTCCATTAAGCCCAAAGGTTTTGTTATTTTTTATATGTTTGATGGCAGTAGCTACTTTATCCAGGGATGGAGGGTAGGTGAGGTTGGTCAGCTTTGGATGCTGAGGGACCTACTGGGTAATTAGTACATCTCGATTGGTGTTTCGATTGAGCAGCGAATGGTAGTGCTCTTTCCAGTGCTGAAGGATGCCTTCTTCGTCTTAAATAAGGCAGTTACCGTCAGATGAGCGTAGGTGTGCTGCGCCATGAGCGATTGGCCCCTAAATACTTTTGTGGAATTGAAAAATTCACGCATCTTGTGTTGATCTGCAATTTTTTGCTCGTCCCATGCTTTAATTTAAACTCGTTGTTTTTTAGACTGCGAAGTTCGTGCTAGGTTGCCGCTTTCTTCTTGCGGGTGGTATCAGCTTTGGTTCGAGATTAACGGTTGTTCTACCAGTCAGTTAAATCAGCACATTTATCATGGAGGAGTACATTGATTTCTGGGCAATTTTCATCAAATCAGTCCTGGTGTATTCTTTTGATCTGTCCGAGGATCTCTCTGCAGGGTTTTTGTTCTGACAGTGTCGAGAATACCCCATTCGGGATTGGGATGTGTGTTGTTTATTTTCGGGTTGTTTTTCAGCCTATGCTCAAGCTCCTCTCTGAAGGCATGTGCTACCGCTAGATCCTCCAGACGATTTTTATCAAAACCTCTTCTGGAGGCTTGTTGCCTTCGCCGTTTTGGGGTGACGTGAAGTGAGAGCTTGGCTCTGACGAGTCAATGATGAGTGTCGCAGTAGACTGAGCCATGCATGGCTTGGGTGATGAGGACATCTCTGACTATAAAGTAGTCATTGACATGCCAGTGTTTGGATCGTGGGTGTTGTCACGAACCCTTGAACTTGTCGGCTTGCCTAAACAAGGTATTGTTGATAGTGACGTTGTGTGTAACACATTTGCTGTGGAGGAGTAGGCCGTTGGGATTACACTTACCTAGACCATTTCTCCCTATGATTCCCTGCCAAATGTCGGCATCTCTTCTAATTCTGGCACTGAATTCACCTAGGAGCACAATCTTATCTTTTCTGCGAATAGAGGTTAGCACTCTGTCAAGGTCGGCGTAAAAGGGATCCTGTTGAAGCAGGCATTTCAGTTAGGTTGCATTGTCGGATGGCAAAGCCAACTCCATAAATGCGCTTTTTCTCCACACCAGGCTTACCCTGCTAGAAGAAGGTATAGCCAGACCCCCGTTCTGTGAGTTAACCCTCGTATATGTGCCACAAGGGCAGTTCTTCTTTCATGACGCTCATTTGTGTGCAGCGATCATAAGAGGTTGTATCGTTTTGTTTTGTTTTGATCTGTGATTATGATTGCGTTTTTGACCACATAAGGATCACCTTCCTGGGTGCGGTTTCCCAGTCAGGTTGGTTGTTTAAGCAGGCTATGTTTAGGGCACCTTTTAAGCCCCTTCCCCATGTGGGATGAGCAGAGTGGGTCATCGAGAGGGCTGCTCAGTCGCACAGACAGGACCGGATTGCACTGCTGCCTAGATCCCATTGCATAAACAACCATCTTATCTATGACTCCCACGACTAGAGACTCCCGGCAATCTCTGCCTGTCCCGTCACCATTCGTTCGTTCCCATAGGACTTTTGGGGGTATAGGTGTTTTGACGATGATGAGAAGTATGATGAGCTGGATGATGGCTGTGCGTGAATTTATTTATGTGGTGAGGCAGGAGCGCAGGCTGGAACCACATATCTTGGTTCTTCCTTTTCCTCATCCAGTGGTGCAGGTGTTGCAACGACTGGGGAGAGGGAGAGTTGCAATGGACAGCTGA
>CAUDMG010000599.1:27500-120253 GCA_958450375.1 Homarus gammarus
CTACAGTACAACCCATCACCACAGTATAACCCCTCACTACAGTACAACCCATCACCACAGTACCACATTCTACTAGTTAATCGCCGCCCATCGTTCCTCACGTTTAACTATTGGACCGACTCTTCCCGTCTTCCCTCACACACACCGCGCCCAGTGAGACGTAAAATGTGTAGGCGATATATTGACCCATAGATAACCGTACTGTGAGGAGATGTGTTTTATTTATTTATTTATTTATTTATTTTATTTTATTTTATTATATTTATTTGTTTATTTTTTATTATTGAGATTCGTTAGTCATTTTGGTGAATGATTATATTGAACCACAAGTTGAATCGTACAGACGAGCCCAAAGGAAAAAATGAACCACGATATCACGATACGAGTCGCCAGTTGAATCAGATGAACCCTTAGATTGACCTCCATCAGTAGAACAAAACGAATCACTAGTTGAACCACCAGATTAACCACAAGATGAACCACAAGATGAACCAGACGAAGCACCAGGTGAACCTGATGTGGCACCAGATGAACCACAAAATGATCCCTTCGAAGCACCAGCTTATCCACAAGATGAACCCTACGAAACACCAGATGAACCACAAGATGAACCACAAGATGAACCACAAGAAGAACCACAAAATGAACCCGATGAAGCACCAGATGAACCACAAGATGAACCCTACGAAGCACCAGATGAACCACAAGATGAACCCTACGAAGCACCAGATGAACTACAAGATGAAGTGAACCCAATGAAGCACCAGATGAAGCACAAGATGAACCACTCTAATATCCCGGATGCGTCCGGCCAGTCCACATATTAAATAAATATTCTCCCCAGATGACCTTAACATCGATCTACAGGAGGAAGTGGTGGTAGTGGTAATGTTGGTGATAGTGGTGGTAGTGATGGTGGTAGTGGAGGGGTTGGTGATAGTGTAGGTTACAGTTTCTCTGAAAAGAAACTGGAAATAAAACTGGCCTGCGATTGGTGGATGAGCTACAGAATTGGAAATGAAACTGGGCTGTGATTGGTGGATGAGCAACAGAACTGGAGTTAAAATTGGCCAGTGATTCGTGGATGAGCTAAAAGTAACCCATTAAGACAAGTGAGATGATTAGCCGTTCTGTGAGTTTTAAGATGACTAAAGAGGCCGATGCAGGACCGGCAGAGTTGTTGACAGATGTTGCACGCGTGGAGGGCTCCATCTAGTGCGGGAGGGGTGGCGGCAGCGTCTTTCTGGCGCTGGCACTTGTCTGCCTCGGTTTATAGTCGAGCAAATTCGAAATTATTGACACCATCTCGTGTGGTGATCCTTCAAGCATTACGGTGTGGAGTGATCGTCTCCCAGGTGAGGGGGTCGATTTGGCACTTTTCAGGTTTGTCTTAAGACTATCCTTATACCTTTTCAGTTACCCGCCAGCGTTACTTTTACTACTCGTTAGATGACTGAAAAGTAGCTGCTTTGGCAGTCTACTGTCGTCCATACGGCTAACATGGCCAGTCCAGCGTAGTTGTTCAAGGATAATGGTAGCCTCGATGCCTCTACAGTTGGTGTCTGTGAGAACATTGGTATTTGTTCTTTGTCTTCCCAGCGAACTCGGGGGATGGAAAGTAGACTATGTTGGTGAAAGTTTACAAGTGTCTTGAGTTGCCTCCTGTACGTAACCCATGTCTCACTGCCATATAGCAGGGTGGGGAGGACCACTGCTCGATATACGTGCACCTTTGTGGATAATTTCAGCTCCCTACAGCTGAAGACACGGGTACGGAATGTGCCAAAGGCTTGAGATGCACATCTGATCCGATGTTGAATACCTTCATCGATGTCCGTGGTGGTGGACAGGTTGGGAGCCGAGATATTGAAAGTGGGTAACATTAGAGAGGGTAGTACCGTTAAGCTGGATGGGTAGTGGAGGTGTAGTGGAACCAGGGACAGGCTGAAAGAGAATCCGAGTCTTGTGCACATTCACTGTAAGGGCCTGGCCTGTAGGATATAAATCCCTTGTTAGCCTAATCAGAATATGATATAAAGAAAAGTCAAGAACTGGGTTTCCAAGGGGTAATAAACAACCATCAGAGATTTACATCTCTTTACTAAGAAAATAATCACAAGAAGTTAACACCTACACCACTCAATAAATATTAAATAAACAGCACTGGAGTCAAACAGTTACCTTAAACAAAACAATCAATAGAACAAAGAACAGGTATTTCCTACGGCTGCAGATGAATCTTCCTTCTAACCAGCCCTGCAAAATTTTCTGGTAACGCGGTAATCCGCTCTCGGGGGGAAGATCCAGGGCAGCTTCCTCACTTGGCGTTGGTAGGCGATGTCTTACCACACAAGAGAGACACCAGGGCACGGACGGTGGATTGAAAGTGGAGGAAGTTGCGACAGGCGAATAGTGAAGGACTGGGGAATCAGCACATGAGCCCCAGGAACCTCAGATGAGTACACAACCAGAGTTGGAATCGAACAGCGGGGTGAAGTAACAGCTGTGGTCAAGGCTGGATCGTGTCTCGCGTGCGACGAGGCAGCAGCGACCTTCTCACCTCCGTCTTCCCCCCCCCCCCCTAGTGGGGCCGCAAACGAGCGGCGGACAACCATACTGTTCGTTGCAGCTCTTACATTCACCTCAAGGCCGAAGTGTGCATATGCATCTGCAAAGGTGTTCATGATCTCCTGTAGGTCGCATTCAGTGTGAGCGACAAGGATAAGGTCCTCTGGATACTGAAGTTCAGTAATGGAAGCTGCCGACACCTTTGTTCCTGCCTGGAGTCGTCGTATTTTGAAAAGATCCTTCATCCGGTACTGTATGTCCACCCGCCGGCTAAATTGACATTACCATGAATAAGGAAAGCAGCCAAGAAAAAAAGAAAGAGAGTTGGCGCCAGTACACAGCCTTGTTTTACCCCCGTTTGGATGGAGAAGAACTCAGTCTGGGTGCCATTGTGCAGGACACTGTCGTTCATGCCGTCGTGGAGTTGCCTCACAATAGCAGTGAATTTTGGTGGGCAGCCAAACAGGCTGAGGGCCCTCCGGAGGGCTTCCCTGTTGACCGAGTCGAAGGCCTTGGTTAGGTCGATGAAGGCCAAGTACAGGTCACGACACAGTTGTATGCACTTTCCTTTATATGGCTGGTAGCAAAGATCATATCAGTGGTGCCACGTGATGTTCTAAGGCTACACTGAGAATCTGGGAGGAAGCTCTCCGCCTCAGGTAGTAGTCTGTTTAGGAGGACTCGGGCGATAATCTTGCCAGCTATGGACAGTAACGAGATCCCGCGGTAGTTGCCATAGTCTGACTGTCTCCCTTGTTCTTATAAATATTGACGATGGAGGCATCTTTAAGAGCTTGGGGGATTTCCTCCTTTGCCCATATATTCTCTAGGAGAGAGTGGAGACGGCTAGTAAGCAGAGGTCCTCCTGCTTTATACACCTCGGCTGGGATTCCATCAGGCCCTGAGGCTTTGTTATTTTTCATCTGTTTAATGGCTGTAGCTACCTCATCCAAGGATGAAGGATAGCTGAGATGGGTTGCTCTGGATGCTGAGGGACCTTCAGGGTAGTCAGGACATCCACATCGGTGTTTCGGTTGAGCAGTGAATGGTAGTGCTCTTTCCAGCGCTGAAGGATGCCGTCATCGTCTTTAATTGTGAAGTTACCGTAGATGAGCGGAGGGTGCTCTACCATGAGTTACTGGCTCATAAAATGTTTTAGTGGAATTGAAAAATTCGTGGATCTTGTGTTGATCTGTAAGTTTTTATGTTTCGCATACTTTTTCTTTAAACCAGTCGTTCTTTTGATTCCGAAGTTTGCACTGGGCCGCCGCTTTCTTCTTGCGGAAGGTAACAGCTTTGGTCCAAGACTGAGGGTTATTCTGCCAGTCAGTTAAAGCAGCGCGTTTATTAATTATCGATGAGTACATTGATTTCCGGGTCATTTTCATCAAAGCGCTCCTGGTGTATTCTTTCGATCTGGCCTTGGGTCTCTCTGCAGTTTTATCTCAAGACAGTGCCGAGAATACTCCATTCAGCACTGGAATTTGGGTTGTTTGTTGTTGGGCTGTTTATCAGCCCATGTTCGAGCTGCTCTCTGAAATCATGTACTACCGCTGGATGCTCCAGACGTTTAGTGTTAAAACCTTATCTGAAGGCTTGTTGCCTTCGCTGTTTTGGGGAGACGTGAAGTGAGAGCTTGGCTCTGACGAGTCGATGATCAGTGTTGCAGTGGTCTGAGCCACGCATTGCTCAGGTGATGAGGACATCTCGGCGATCTCTTTCTCTGACAATGATGTAGTCAATGAGATGCCAGTGTTTAGACTGTGGGTGTTGCCACGAACCCTAGAACTTGCCGGCCTGCCTAAACAAGTTATTGTTGATAGTGAGGTTGTGTGCAGTACACTTGCTGAGGAGGAGTAGGCTATTGGGATTACATCTTGCCTAGTCCATTTCTCCCTATGATCCTCTGCCAAATGTCAGGATCTCTACCAGCTCTGTCATTGAAGTCACCGAGGAGCACAAACTTATCTTCTCTGGGGTTAGAGGCTCGCACTTTGTCAAGATCGGCATAAACGGCCTCCTTGATGTCACCCTCTGCATCCAGTGTTGAGGCGTATGCACTGATGAAATAGGCATGACATGACTAGAGTACCCGAAACAAAATATTGACCTATCACAGCCGAGAGCTCTCAGAATTGTGTCTAACATAAACTAATCAGAAGCCACGTTTCTTTCCTCCTTTCGTGTGTGATTCAGTTCATTTACCAATCAAGAGTCAGATTTTCTACTCCTTTACATAACACTTTCACCTAGTAACATAATCCAACTGAATCCAATCTCCTCTTAACATGATTTTTCCTGCAAGCGTGAACAGGGCAGCGATATGCTGTATTCTTTTATGGAGAAGGTGGATAAGGTAGCACGTGATTAGTCAGTACTTTACGATGCTATCGAGGTAGCATGTGATTAGTCAATAGTTTTCTTTGGCTCTCTAACTTGAATGGCATCATGTAATTTAGTTGAGAATGTGTGTGTGTGTGTGTGCTCCTCGCCCTCAGTATACAGAGCATGACACCAGCTCGCGATGTGGAAATTTCCCGAAGGACTTGTGAGTTGTGAAGTCTTCAAGTAGTTGTGTGGTAGCGTAGTGTGGCGATATATAGTGTGGTAGTGTTATGATGTAGTGTGGTGCTGGCTGTGTAAAATAGAGTTGTGGTGGTATAGTGTGGTGGTGCGGGGTTATGGTGGTATAGTGGGGTTGCTGTGGTGGTGTTGTGGAAGGGTGTGGTAAATTAGTGTAGTGTGGTGTAGTCACTACACCACACTACAGTATCAACCACACGACCATACTAAAATATTCACCACACTACCACCTCAACCACCATCGCTTCTGCAACTTTACTGTATCACGCCACACTAACCCTCACACAACCTCACTATACTGTAGTGGTCAAATAGCGACCTGTGGTGGAATGGTCACCATGCTCGCCTCGCAAGCGAGTGGACCCGGGTTCGATCCCCGGGCAGGGTGAAACTATGGGTAAGTTTCTTTACTCCATTTGCCTCTGTCTACCCAGCAGTAATTGGAGACCCGGATGTTAATAGATTTGTGGATCGTGTTCCGGGTTAATGGTTAGCCAGTGCAGTTGGCGAGTGGTCCGGTCTACTCGGACTATTCCTTGACACTGGGTCATGCAGCTCGTAACTTAAGGTGTGGTTGCTGTCTTGGCGACCTTAAATAAATTCACGTCTCGGAGGCCCTTGGACCGGCCATCCTCGATCTTGAGGGGCATCCATTATTCTATTAATATAGTGTGGCGAATAATGTAGTGCGGCGAATATTTTCTCCCGTAAAAGACTAGAACCTTAGGCTTGCCAGTGTAGTCATTTCTGATCTAAGAAATAAACAGAATTAGGAGACAGGAGACAAAAAGATGGAGGGAAGTCCAGTAGTTACAGACAGTTTTGTTTTTCTGTTCACCGATGTAAGGGGCGGTCTAAGAAGGGGGGGGGGGTGTGTGAGTGGTGAGGAAGGGAGATTGTGTGGAGTGGGGTGGGGAGAGGGTGTTGTGAGGGGAGGAGATGTCGTGAGAGATGGGGAGGGGAGGAAGGTGTTGTAAGGGATGTGGAGGAGTAGGAGGAGGTTTGGTGTGAAGTGTGGAGGGGAGAGGATGGTACTGGAGGGGAGCGGAGGGGAGGGGGTGTGGTGACGGGCGTGGAGGGGAGAGGGTGTCGTGAGGTGTGTGGAGGGGTGGGAGGGAAGGGTGGGTAGGGGGTGACGTGGGGAATAAACGACGTTATGGAATTTGAATTGAATTGAATTTTGCCGCGGATAGCAGCTAGTTTATTGTGCACCCCATCCTCATCCTGTGAGCGGTAGCGCAAAAAATATTACAGAGCAGAAGCCATAAAGAGTGTTTTTCAGACCCCAGTTGTCAGGCTGTTGTGGCGTTGGGTGTTACAGAGTATTTCCAGCACATTGTTTGTTGAGTTTGGTACATAGAAGTTTACCTTTTTTTTCTTCACGGGGATTAGCCCACCCAGGCACAGGTCACTGACCCACATCGGGGCCTGGGGGGCAAAAATGTAATAATAATAATAATAATAATAATAATAATAATAATAATAATAATAATAATAATAGTAATAGTAATAATAATAAAGAAATACAAAAATTTAAAAAATCAAAAGTGAGAAACAATATATGTATGTTGTGTTATTAATAGAAACAGAAGCAATTGAGACCCTGCAATTGTGTGTAAATGAGGCAGAAAGTCAGATCAGCAACCTGGGACTTGGTCACAATTACTTGGCTGTTATATGCGAAATGTGGATGCAACTTTAACATATCAGCTATATTGCCATCAAAGATAAAGTGCTGTGCCATTGCATACACAGTGTGCTTAGATCTGTTCCGAAAAGGCTAAAAAAATCGGTCTAAAACGTAGTGTTGAAGTGTGTGGCCACACCTTAGTTTTACTCACATCTGCTTGAAAGACATACTGCCAGAGGTACTTACAGTATATCCTAACCTTAGCCTAGCGGTTACAGCATCTTGTAATCTAGTGATCTTGTACTTACAGTATATCCTAACCTTAGCCAAGCGGTTACAGCATCTTGTAATCTAGTGATCTTGTTACTTGTTCCATGTACAAGTTTTATAGAATACATCTCATCATGGTAAACAATGGATTGACTAGTGTCAGTTTGCACCTCTGTTTTTGCTTCAAATTCATTAACAACCTCTTTCCTGATTACAGTTTTTAAGGTTGTGTTTGACAGTCCTAGATTGTATTTAACATTGTCATTATTCGACGCGAGTTTAGCTAATGCATCAGCTCTATCATGTTTACTGAGGTGAAGCCTATATGAGAGGTGATCCACAGCAGCTTGATCCTGATACCCCGTCAACATCCACATATGCTTGTGTCTAACTTCAGAGATAAGTGGGCGACAAATCTGAGTTGAAGGTATCAAGAGCAAGTAGTGAGGATAAGGAGTAAGTAATGAGACTGTCAGTTTCAGGGCTGTGAGTATGGCAAATAGTTAGGTTAGAGTGGATGCCCAGCTACTAATTCTGGCTCCTTTCTCTGTTACATCAAGCTCTCCCACAGGCAGTGTAGAGAGAGCCGTCAGTGTAGATGGTCTGTGTATGTGAGGTATGTGTTTAAGAGCTCTCACTCTGGCAGTGTTGTAAATATGTACTGTGTGTGGTCAGTCGTTTAGGTGGGTATGTGGGTAAGTGCCAAAGGAGGGATGATGTCATAGGTTGAGGGAGGAAGAATGTATGATGACGTTATGGGATACGGGGAGGGGGGAAGGATGACGTCATGGGGCGAGGGGCAGGGAGAAGGATGACGTCATGGGGCGAGGGGCAGGGAGAAGGATGACGTCATGGAGGTGGGTTGACGTCGTCGGGAGTGGTGTAAAAGGGGAAGGGTGACGTCATAAGGTTAAGGGGAAGAAACGTACAGTACTTATTCTTTTTGTAAATATTTTAATTTAATGTGTCCTTAGTGTACTTGGTTCAGGTGTACGTGTTTGTATGAGCGTGTGAGATTTGAATTCATGTATTGCCGTCTGTACTAGTACGCTAAATCTTCGTGCATATATATATATATTATAAGAAATGAATTAGTAAATCTTGTTTTATTAAGGTCATGCTACTGTCTACAAATATGTCTTGATAAATATTCCGAGGGCGTCTTGTTTATTGTTTGTTATTTACTGTTTACGAATATGTATTGGTAAATATTTCAAGGGCTTCGTTTAGTAAGGGTTGATGTATACAACTTAACAATGGAGATAATAGAGAGAGAGAGAGAGAGAGAGAGAGAGAGAGAGAGAGAGACGGTTACATAATGATGTCTCTGACTAACTTTTTTCGTCAATAATTTGCAGCACAGCGGACACCTGGTCAACTCACTCGTTAAGGGGAAGAAATAGGCAATCACTGCATATTAATACTCACACTCAGTACTCTTTAATCTTTCTAGCGATAGAAACTTGTGAGCCTCTTATAAAAAAAACAAATAAAAATTGCCCCAAATATGTGTGGTTCATTTGCTTAAGGTTATATCTGGTTATACACGGATATGTTTAGACGTATTGCCTCTGTTCTAGATAGAATTATTTATGAGTGTTTCTGTCCTTTAGTTTACATAAGTTATGATTAGTTAAAAATATGTGTTGGTCTGTTGACAGTTTCCCATCGCCCCTAGTCCAGTCCTTCTTCCCTCCT
Organism: Homarus gammarus; assembly: GCA_958450375.1. Classification (NCBI taxonomy): domain Eukaryota; kingdom Metazoa; phylum Arthropoda; class Malacostraca; order Decapoda; family Nephropidae; genus Homarus; species Homarus gammarus. Next base: position 36,250 of record CAUDMG010000599.1, read on the forward strand.
CCTCCACTTCAGCCCTTATTCCCCCTTCCTCCTACACTCCAATCTTTATCGTCCCTTCTTTTCCCCTCCATCACCTCTCTTCCCTTCTCTTCTCCCCCAAGAAAGAAAATATATAAAATTAAAAAATTATAAAATATCAGGAATTTTACTCTGAGTTTGCACGAGAAACAGTAATATAAGACATTACATATATATATATATTTTTTTTTCCTGTGGTCCATTTGTGGGTGTGTACTTAAAAATATAAGAGGGACACGCCAGACAGATACGGAACTAGTGACAGTCTTTATCTAGAGACAGTAGGAGCTAATGACATTTGTGTGCACTGGTGCGGCTCTCACCCTGAGTCTAGAGCATGGAAACACCTACAGTCCTACACATAATCGACGTCGTCATCCGTCTGTCCTGAACCTCCTGTGTCCGTTCTCAACCTTCTGTGTCCGTTTTCAACCTCTTGTGTCTGTTCTGCACCTCCTGTGTCCGTTCTCAACCTTCTGCGTCCGTCCTCAACCTCCTGTGTCCGTTTTAAACCTCTTTCGTCCGTTCTCAACCTTCTGTGCCCGTTCTCAACCTCCTGTGTCCGTCCTCAACCTCCTGTGTCCGTTCTCAACCTCCTGTGTCCGTCCTCAACCTCTTGTGTCCGTTTTAAACTTCTTTCGTCCGTTCTCAACCTTCTGTGTCCGTTCTCAACCTCCTGTGTCCGTCCTCAACGTCCTGTGTCCGTTTTAAACCTCTTTCGTCCGTTCTCAACCTTCTGTGTCCGTTCTCAACTTTGTGTGTCCGTTCTCAACCTCTTGTGTCTGTTTCGCACCTTCTGTGTCCGTTCTCAACCTCCTGTGTCCGTTCTCAACCCCCTGTGTCCGTTCTCAACCTCCTGCTTCCGTCCTCAGCCTCCTGTGTCTGTCCTGAACCTCCTGTGTCCGTTCTCAACCTCCTGTGTCCGTTCTCAACCTCCTGTGTCCGTTCTCAACCTCCTGCTTCCGTCCTCAGCCTCCTGTGTCTGTCCTGAACCTCCTGTGTCCGTTCTCAACCTCCTGTGTCCGTTTTAAACCTCCTGCGTCCGTCCTCAACCTCCCGTGTCCGGTCTCAACCTTTTATCTCCATTCTGACCTCCTGTGTCCGTTTTCCTCCTCCTGTGTCCGTTTTCCTCCTCCTGTGTCCGTTTTCCTCCTCCTGTATCTGTTCTCAATCTCCTATGTCCGTTCTCAACCTCCTGTGTCCGTTCTCAACCTTTTATATCCGTTCTCAACTTCCTGCGTCCGTTCTGAACAACCCGATCTGCCCGTTTTCACCTTTACGTTCCCTTTGATGCCATACCCACCGTTCTCATACTCAATTCAACTAATTTTCAAAATTTATTCCTTAATAGAGGAAGCGGGATCCTAGTGCTGTCACTAGGTACGCCTGTACAGTAACACCAGAAGCATCTGGCAAGTGACACAAGTTTATATAAATATTATAAAGGTGCTTACTAAAGCATAAGGAAGGAAGGATATTCCTTTAACACATCATCAATATTATTTACATAATATCTGGCCAGTATGGGGAGGATCATCGTATCTCCGTCAGGGGGTCGTGGAGTGGTGGGTCCAGCAGGCGTCACGGAAGCGTTGTGTGTGGGGACATCTTAGGAGGTAGTGGACAAGGGTGCGGCTGTTGGGTCTTCTGCATAATGCACAAGAGTGTTGCTCAGGGGATGCGGGGATACCAATCTCCCAAGCAAAGTCATACCCAATGATGATACAGGCAGCAATCATGTCCCTTTTCCGCGACCCCTTCCCATAGACACACGAGAGGCCAGGAAATTTACGGAGGACATCGTACCAGGTGGGCAGGGAGTCCAGCGGGAAGGCTGCTTCCTGAGGTTCTCTCTGTTTGCGGCGAATTTGGGTCCTAAGCTGTTTTCATTCTCATTGTGTCCAAGTTCTTAACGGTGTCAAGCGTGCATCCCTTCATCACCGTGTTTGTTTCTCATCTCCCCTCCCCCCTTCCTCTTATCCCTCTTACCCCCTTCTACTCCCTCCTCCTCCCTCCTTCCCCTCCCCCCTCCTCCCTCCTTCCCCTCCCCCCTCCTTCCCCTCCCCCTCCTTCCCCTTCCTCTACCCCCCCTTCCCCTTCTCCCCTTCTCCCTCCCCCAAGTAGGTAGTCAAGCTCCTCCTCTCGACAATACACCATAATGAACCTACCAGTAAACTCAGCTTGGGTCGTCTTAGGGTCCGTTAATCAGCGCCGGGGGAGGCAGAATGCAGCGAAGGACCACAGATCAAAGCAAAAACACACTTTACAACTGCTTATGGTCACTGCATGGAATGTCAGGACACTTCTAGATACTGGCACAAATGAGCGTCCTGAAAATTGAACCGCCCTTGTGGCAAAAGAGCTGGCTAGGTATAACATCAACATAGAAGCCATTAGTAAGTCCCGGCTCCCAGACGAGGGTCGACTCGCAGAACGGGGGTCTGGCTATACCTTCTTCTGAATGGGTAAGCCTGCTGCGGAGAGAAATCTACATAGGTTAACTGAAATGGCTGTCGGGATCAACGAGCTCCTGAAGACGCTCCGAGTGCCAGTTAATCACTCATGTCATGCCATCTTCACAAGTGCATACGCCCCAACACTGGATGCAGAGGATGATATCAAGGGGGCATTTTATGTCGTCCTTGACAGAGTGTTAACCTCTATCCCCAGAGAAGATAAGGTTGTGCTCCTAGGTGACTTCAATGCCAGAGTTGGAAGAGATGCTGACATATGGCAGGGAATCATAGGGAGAAACGGAGTAGGCAAGTGTAATCCCAACGGTCAATTCCTCTTCAGCACGTGTGCTGAACACAACCTCACTATCACAATAACTTGCTTAGGCAGGCCGACAAGTTCAAGGGTTCGTGGCAACACCCACGATCCAAACACTGGCATCTCATTGACTACATCATTGTCAGAGAAAGAGATCACCGAGATGTCCTCTTCACCCGTGCCATGCGTGGCTCAGACCACTGTAACACTGATCATTGGATCGTCAGAGCCAAACTCTCACTTCACATCGCCCCAAAAAGGCGAAGGCAGCAAGCCTCCAGAAGAGGTTTTAGCACTAAGCGTCTGGAAGATCCAGCGGTAGCACATGCTTTCAGAGAGCAGCTCGAAATGGGCTGATATACAACCCAACAACAAACAAACCAAATTCCAGTGCCGAATGGGGTATTCACGACACTGTAATGACAAAAGCCTGCAGAGGGACCTTCGGCCAGATCGACAGAATACATCAGAACTGGTTTGATGAAAATGACCTGGAAATCAACATACTCGTCGATGGTAAACGTGCTGCCTTAACTGACTGGCAGAACAACCCTCAGTCTCGGAACAAAGCTGATACCTTCCACAAGTAGAAAGCGGCGGACCAGCGTGATCCTCGAAATCTAAATAACAAATGGTTGAAAAAAAAATGGGTATGGAATGCACAAACTTGTAGATCAACACAAGATGCTCGAATTTTTCAATTCCGCTAAAACATTTTATGGGCCAATCACTCATGGCGCCGCACCCCACAGCTCACCCGACGGTAACTCCCTAATTAGAGACAAAGAAGGCATCCTTCAATGCTTAAGAGAGCACTACCATTTGCTGCTCAACCGAAACACCGATGTGAATGCCCCGACTATCCAGCAGGTCCCTCAGCACCCAGAGCTGACCCACCCAGGTAGCCTTCATCCCTGGATAAGGTAGCTACTGCGATCAAACAGAAGAAATATAGCAAAGCCGCAGGGCCTGATGGAATCCCACCCGAGGTGTAGAAAGCAGGAGGACCTCTGCTTACCAGCCACCTCCACTCTCTCCTGGAGAATATATGTGAAAAGTAGCAAATCCCTAAGGTCTTAAAGACGCCTCCATTGTCAATATTTATAAGAACAAGGGGGCCCGGTCAGACCGCGGCAACTACGCGGGATCTCACTGCTGTCCATAGTTGGCAAGATCATTGTCTGAGTCCACCTAAACAAATTTCTTCCTGAGGCAGAAAACTTCCTCCTATAATCTCAATGTGGCCTTAGACCATCACTTGGCACCACTGACCTGATCTTTGCTGCTCTCCAGATACAGGAAAAGTGCAGAGAATTGCACTATGACCTGTACATGGCCTTCATCGACCAACGAAGGCCTTCGACTCGGTCAAAAGGGAAGCCCCAGGCTGACCCTCGGCCTTTTTGGCTGCCCATCAAAACTCATCGCCATTGTGAGGCAACTCGACGATGGCATGAATGGTAGTGCCCTGTACTATGGCACCAAGTCTGATTTCTTTCCCATCCAAACGGGGGTAAGACAAGGATGTGTACTGGTTCCAACTCTCTCTCTTCCATTTTCTTGGCTGCCTTCTTTACTCGTGGCATTGCCAATTAAGCCGGCGGGGTGAACATCGAGTACCGGATGAAGGGTCTTTTCAAACATAAAACGACTCCAGGCAAGAAAAAAAGGTGTCGCCAGCTTCCATTACGGATATAACTATAACTTCTAGTAACAGTGTAATACAGTGATGGGGGAGAATAAAATATCTTCTCTACCTTTACCAACTGTGTAACTGTTAAGTTGAACTGTTACTAGTTTATAACAACTAATTGTGAAGCTGCCACATATGTAACTACCTTCCTGGGTAATCACCACTTGTAACAATCACTTTTGAAGCATGTTTCCATATATTCTAGGCGAACTAATATATAGTTCAAAGTTTATTGGGTCTTCAGTAACGAAATCTAATAGGTTCCTTTTGTGTATTTATTATAAAAGGTTTTTATGTACACTTTCAAAAAGGATTATCACCGTAACTTAATCACTGTAGCTATGAGTGTTAAATGAGGACGGAGTCTATCTTAAAGTAGCTCTTCTAAAATACGTCCGATTGATGTAAGACTGGGAGTGATCTTGAATAGGGATCCTCAGGGGAGAACGGAAATATGTCCGACGTCCTCCCCCGAGGAAAGACGAAAGCTATCTTATAGTAGCTCTAAATAACGTATTCCTCTCGTGAGTGATGTCAAACTACTGCCCACAATAGGCGGCCAGAGAGCCGGTTACTTAATCCTTAGCTCAGCACCAAGTGACGCGACTTCCCGTAGGCACACCTTATCACGTGCTCTAAACATGAAACTCATAGCTAGCATGTGTGTTAATTACATTAGACTTGTATAACTGTCACTAATATAAGTCTAATGTAATTAACCCACATTTATATAAATACTTCTGCCTATAAGACAAGGGTTAATACACGGAACCCCAGTATGCAGACGACCTCACCCTTGTCACTCAAGGTGTTCAGGAGATCCTGAACACCTACACAGATTCGTATGCACACTTTGGCCTTGAGGTGAATGTACGTAAGACTCAGATTGTAATTTGGCCTGCCTCTGCTTCAACCACTCCTCCACCATCCATCCAGCTTAAATTACTACCCTCTCTAATGTTAGTCACTTTCATTATCTCGGCTCCCACCTGTCCACCACCACGGACATCGACGAAGAGATTCAATATCGGATCAGATGTTCATCTTAAGCCTTTGGCAGACTCCGTCCCCCTATCTTCAGCTGAAGGGAGCTGAGATTATCTACAAAGTTGCACGTATATCGACCTGTGGTCCTCCCCACCCTGCTATATAGCAGCGAGACATGGGTCGCAAATTGGAGGCACCTCAAGGCACTTGAAAACTATCACCAAAGTAGTCTATGTTCCATCCCCTGATTTCGCTGGGAAGACAAGAGAACAAATGCCAATTTTCTCGCAGACACCAACTGTAGGCAGTGTAGGAGCATCGAGGCTGCCATTATCCTGGAACAACTATGTTTGACTGGCCATGTTACCCGCATGGGCGACAGTAGACTGTCAAAACAGCTACTTTACAATCACCTAACAAATGGTAAACGTAAGTTCAAATCGACCCCCTCACCTTGGAAACGATCACTCCAAACTGAAACGCTTGGAGGAGCACCATGCGAGAAGGTGTCAATACTTTCGAGTTAGCCCGACTGAATATGGAGGCAGACAAGCGTCAACTGCAGAAGACGCTTCCACCGCCTCCCCCGCACTAGGATTTGCCCTTCACACGTGCAACAACAGTGTTCGACCTTGCCGGTTCCGTATTGACCCCTCAAGTCATCTCAGAGCTCACCAACGAAGGTAGCATCCTTAATGACCCATATCATTGTACTGTAGCTGGATGATCGTCATACTCGATTCCGAGTAACAGAGAAGTAGTAGTAGTAAACAGACATTTACAGTCTGCAACATATAGACATTTATAGCGTACTACAGACAGACACGCACAGCCTGCAACACGCTGACACTCATATATCCTACAAGAGATACAGTCATATATCCTACAGTGTTACAGTTATATATCCTACAAGAATCAGACACACTGTAACTTCCTGACAGAGACTCCTTATCGTGTTAAAAATTTAATTAATATTATCGATTTATTTAACGATTCATAATATTAACCAAAGCATTTCATTAGGTCTTATGAATAGTAAATTACGACGTTTCCCCTGATATAAAGAATAACATCTTTTATCACAGGACCAGAAATACGCATTGACTTACAACCAGAAAAGTAAACGATTAATACTTAATGGTGAATGAATAGTCGACTTAGTGTTATTGTTATTTTTTTCCAAGGGTTTTTAATTTAAGTGTAATGAGACCGGAATTTTTAGTGCAGGATGATGAGAGAGATAAAGGCTAGAGAGAGGACATGGACGTTGACTCTGGTCGGTGTTATGTCAAATTTGCTATGGAGTGTTGTAATACTTTTAAATATTAACTTACTGTATTGTTGTTGATGTTGTTAGTGTTGTTTGTGTATTTTGTTGAAATGTAAAAAATTGTGTATTGTTATTTTGTTAGTACTCGTATATATATATTTACTGTTAATGTGTGTTCGTCTACAACTTGTGAGAAATTGTCTACACCATGTAGTAGATTGTGTACACCCTGTGGGAGATTTTCAGTACATGCATGAGAGATATTAGCGATTACTTACATCCGATGAGAGACATACATTAAGTAGTCTCCGTTGCTCTCTCCTTCAACTTCAGGGACATGCATAAATTATTTATTTTGGGGACCGGGGAACAGGTGGTTAGTCTTTGTCTTTCGTGTGTGTGTGTGTGTGTGTGTGTGTGTGCAAAAGAGAGACATCAGGAATGGATGTTCACTCAGATACGAACCGCCTTCAGGTTAACACACATACACACACATGCACACGCACGCACACCCGCACACGCACGCACGCACACTAATAAGGTTCCTGAGAATGTTTCTAAATTAATTCTCGATTCTTATCATGTACGAACGATTGTATATAACATAGCTTACAACGACACAAAGTTGAATTTTCCAAGAATCGTACGTGATAACCGTTCTAACTGGCTTAATTCCTTAAAAAAATAGAAAGATATTCAGTGTTCTTACGTTAGATTTATTCCGAAACTAGTGCTATAAAAACAGGTCCAACTAACTCACTTTATCTATGCCTCTATGCCACAAACATGAAGACCAAAGTGGCATGAAGGTTATCAAAATTACGTCGAGATCTTACAGTATATTATGTGTTGTGTTACAGACCTGCCCAGTGAGAGAAACTAATCCAGGGTTAATAGTGAGGGTTAATAGTGGAGAGGATTTCATTACTGGAGTGGGGATATGAGATATAAGGCTTAAGGGGGAATCAAAGAGAGAGAGAGAGAGAGAGAGAGAGAGAGAGAGAGAGAGACGTGTCAAACCTCTGTGTACAAGGGGGTAAAAAATCCCCTCTGCACTGAACACCGTAAACCAACTCCTCGTGGCTATTGTTACCTAAATATTACCCACATAAGCTGACCCCCAAAAGTTCTCAAACATTCTTAGGATCATGCAATATGACAAATGAACGAGAAATCTGAACATTACATGTTGAATTACTTCTTTTCGCTTTTAATTTCCATAAGGACGAGCAACCAGGCATATTAACCATTCTGAAATCTGTTTTGCTCAACTGTTCTCCTATTTTTTTCCCCGACTGCACATATGCCACTCGAAAAATTACACATCATGCTAATAACTAAGTACCAAAAATATACACCAGTTATGAGAGAGTTAAGGAATAGAATTGAAGTGGATATTCTGGAAGTGAAGTTTGACAGGGAGATGACCACATTCAACTACGAGATAAGAGTTAAACAACCGACCCTTACGACGCATCTTTCACCTGCTAGATAGAGATGGATAGAGAGAAAAACAATGAAGATCACGAGGTACAAATTCGCTCTAAACCAAGTAGTGGTCAAACCCGACATATGAACAAGAAATTTGATGACTGGGGCCTTATATTCGTGTTAAAGGCCAATATACCCAAAATACCCACCTGGCACATGATCATGGGCAGATTCGCGTTGATTAAACTTTTCATGAGAACGTTACCTAATCAAAGATCTTTCATGCCGCACGCTGTTTAGTTTTGGAACAAGCTTTTACAACACAGACACTATGTGATTGGAGACCAGCTGAAGTTCCAGTTTACAGGTGGCCCCAACAAAACCCTTTAATGAACTTAAGGTTCCCGCAGGGTCAGTCTTGAAAATGCTTAGTGAAGACCAGAGCAGAAAGTCTTGTTATTATCCCTGATTCATGTTACAGTGTAAAGAGAGAGGGAGAGAAAGAGAAGAGGGGACGCTTGTAAGAATGGAAAGAAGGGTAAGGGAGAGAAATTTGTGAGTGTAGGAAGAAGGGGAGAGGAGAGACAGACAGACGGGGTGGCAGGAAAACACGAGGGAGCGTGGAAAAGAAGGCAAAAGTGACGTCGAGTGACAGTGTATCGGACAGAAAGACAGACAGGGAGAGGAAGTGTACGCATGACGTCTTGTAATAATGAAAATTGAACAAACGAAACAACACGCTGAAGGTAGAGGGCGGTATTGCTTCCCTCTGTTGACTACCCGAAGGTGGAAGCCAGTTGATGCAATATCATTTCAACCTGTTACAGCAATTAGCTACTTCAAGTATTATCTATTACTTATAATATTGCCTATGAGTATTACCAAGGTCCAATGGGACTCAATTCCCAGGTCAAATGCCCTCCTCTCCTTGTATGCCCATTTGCCTTTATTTAATCATTAAAATTGGGACCCCAATAGGACTAGATGGAGTGTAGGCTTAGCTTGGGGCTTGGTCTGCTGGGAGTGGGGCGTGTTTGACCAAGGTAGCAGCGAGAGGTAGTTGACTGGAGGATAGTAAGCGAGAGTACAGTCTGGCTTAGTTCTCACGTTCGCCACACCCAGTACTGCTTCACCCGGTACCCAATTGTTCCCCCTAAACAAATAGATTTGTCTAAGTTCTCATGTTCTCTCTCTCTCTCTCTCTCTCTCTCTCTCTCTCTCTCTCTCTCTCTCTCTCTCTCGTGATAACCGTACGCAGAAATAAATAAAGTATATATCGTTTCTAACGAAGAAAGACCAAGTTCAATAACGCTGCAGGTATATTGTGTCATTTCTTACATCTCTCTTCAGGAAGAGAATGACTAAGAGGCCGTAGTGTGTATGTATACGCCGTCATGGCACGGAGGTCGTATGTGCTGTACCCCGATAAAAAGTCCATTTCCATCGGCCCTAAGTTGTTCACACGGCGGCTGGCTCATGAAATATGGAGCAGGTTTTCGGTGAGGCAGTTGAGAAAAAGCTGGAGTGTATTGAGTGGTCCGTATGATCACCTCTCCCTCGGATAATTCAGCATTACAACAATATGTACATTAGCAGTGCCGAGTGTGTTTGATTGAGACAGTACTTGAAAATCACAAAGATTAATAGTAGATAGAGAGAGGGAGGTCAGGTGTGCAGCTCTGACGGTGGATGTCTCTCGAGTACAGTTCCCCAAAAGTATCGTTACCCCTGGGTCTATGTGTTTCGTGTTTTTTTTTTGTTTTTTTTGAGCAGTGTTAGTTCACTAGTTTCGGCACGTTTGGTACAGTCTACCACTGTGTTGATCAAATTATCTGATAATACTTTCGTGCAGAGAATTTCAAAATGATCAGTAACTTAGTTTAATGCCCCCTCACCCCCCCCCCCCCTCCTCCAACCCCTTCTCCAGTTGTTACGGAAATTGGGAACAGACATATGATGATGCACTGGAGAGTATTCTAAAGCATTTCGTCAGGCGTTTCAAATTGCAAAGACGGAAAAAAGTAACGATATTTTTATGCAGACTGTACAGTAGATTCAGCTGATAGAAACTTGAAGAAGTACTGACGTAACATACAGACGGCACTAATAATGTATCCCAGGATCATGGGCGTCATTCTAACTGACGCGACTGTGACCAAGTCCGTGGATTCTGCTTCGTTTGAATGTGATAACACTTACGAGATGGACGGATTTTTTATTGTAATTTGAGGGGCACAATGTTCCTCCCAAGAGCTTGGATGACATCATTAATAAAACATGAACTGATTAATTGAACCCGTGTGATGAGGAGGCTATACGTTGGTGTATATAATTCTGTCCAACATCATCTCGATAACAGTGGAGCGGCATAGTCCAAAATATCACTTGTATTGTGCTGGTGAGAATGCTTTCATGTTGAACATTTCTGTATATAGAACCGTCTTCAGCTGTCACCTTTACGCATGCGCAAGGGCTTTCTAGATCCGCATGCAAGTGAAACATTTTCCCTAAACTTCTGTCATCCACATTAGACTAAAACAACTACGGTGATTCTTTATTAGTCCTTGCTCATGCGCAGTGTGAATATTGTCCATAATATGTGCGTACTGTACCGGAAAGATGTATAAGTATCTTGTCTTGCACCTGCGGTTATCAGCTGTTCTATGAGCGCTAGCTATAGTTCGTGTCTTCATGGGGATGTTATGCCGGGACTATTATATGTTGACCATTGGTTTATAAATCAGCTGATACACTTTATTAACTATCTATATAACTCTTAACCAACCTACTAGATATTTCTTGCAAAGGCTATAATGAGTACGTAATGACTATGACCTTCATTACTTCCTCACCACACTTTTTCATGCTTTGTCGCACCAATTTTCTCTCCAGCAGAGTGTTTTTGTGATTCCAGATTCTCCTATTCACTGCCTGTGCCACACTTCTTTATAAGTTGGTCTTTTCAGTATAGTACAGTACTGTGGGTCATGTGTGAGCCCATGTGAGTGGTAACTGGTTGATCCAAAAGAATATGGCAACTGTTTGTTCGGTAGGGCACTAATTATTGAATTATTAATTTAACTACACCCCTTTAATAATACAGTAGTAGTAGTAGTGTTAGCAGTATTGGTAGTAGTAGCAGTAGTATTAGTAGTATCAAGTGAAAGACACTTTCTACGCAAAACTGACGGAAGTGTTACCTGAACAGAAGCAGTAGCCCAGAAGTTACGTTAAAACCTGGTTGAGACGTCGATTGTCCTTTTCTCTGCCAAGGTCTGCATTGCTTTGCCTCAGGGGAGCGAGAGCTTCGGCCCCAAAGCCGACAGCAGTCGCAGATATTGACTATGAGGCAACAGTAACTGAATGCTGCATAGATCTTGAACCTTCAGCACAGCTAGGTAGCTACTTTTGTATTAGGATATTTAATATTTATGTAATAAAATTGGGGCGAAGGTGTGGCTATTGGTGTAAGCTGTAGGCCACGTTTAAAAAAAAATAATAGTAGTGGTAGACCTGCGGCTTTAACTCGGCTAGGGTAATTTATTTTGTTTTAGGATATTTAGTGTGACTATAAGTGTCAAAGAAATGATTTAGTTATAACAGGGTAGTCTGACACTAATTAACTTATGCTACGTTTATCAAATGGTGGAATTAACCTGGTTCCTTGTTGTCAAACACGTGGTCATACTTGTCGTCTATGTATATTTTCCGTCAGTAAATTTAGATTTTAATGAGAGGTTTAAATGGTTTTTCGGGAGTAATAATTTTGTTGTCAAAGTTTTAAGCGTAGAATTTTAAAGAAGAGATTTAATCGAAGTGTAAACAGCGGATTTTAGTTACAACTGTGGGTGGGGGAATTATATTGTTTAACAGAGATGGAACTGAACAGGAGACCATCATAGTCAACTCCGTAGTCTTAGCTTTAAATCGATTCTGAAATAAAATGTCCACATCATTTCAACGTCGACTTAAATTTTATATAAAATTTTAACGTCGTTTCAACGTATGATCGACTTTGAAGTAAAGTCGTATCCATTGTATTTTCTTAACACTGGTAATATCTCCGCTGTGTCAACCTCCATGTGTGGAGTTATGGACAGTGGCTTTTGTTGAAATGAGTCTCAGTTTGTGTGATTGTTGGTGTGGTTTGCATTGCTTGGTTGCAGTATTGAAGACAGAGCTAAAATATGACGGGTAGTGCACAAACACGCTAGATGTGTGGGGGTTGGCTCCACTGGTTCCAAAGGTGGAACCCCCTCATATATTTCTGTTTGTCTGCTATGCAAGGCCACGGGTTTTCAGGTATAAAGTGGAAATTTGGTATTCTCGCGAATATCAAAACATAGGGGGGGCGACCCCCCACTTAAATAAAAACGTAATATTGACGGCGAGTTGTGGTTGCATCCATTCTGGCCAACTTTACTTTGCCTAAAAGAAATCCGGGAAACGCCTGGATGTGGCGGCTCATTAGATAACGCGCTGACTTCCATCCTTAGCGCCGCTGGTTCAGACATGAGATATCCCTGGTTCACCCAGCTGTGATTGAGTACCTGAATTTATGGTTGGTGAAGCGAAGATAATCGAGTGCAGTGCCGGTTAAGCTATCTTGTTTATCCTCACTGTTATAATTGAAAAATAAAAAGAAGAGTGAAGAATCAGCCAAAGCGGAGGGCGATGATGGTGTCAGTGGAGTATACAGTCACCTCGGGGGAGGGGTTAAGGATGGGCAGCCACTGGGCAGTGCCGGTGTCGAACTCGTTGAGGCACTCGTCACACATGTAGGTAGTCGTCTCCACGACCATGCCTATTGCCAGCAGCCCGTGTTCCTCTGCTAAAATTTTAAGTGCCTCCACATACCTGATGTGACCCACCACCTCCACTAAGACCACCTTGTTGCCGACCACAATGTCGGTCCAGACAGCGTGCAGCTCTGGAGAGAGGAATGCTTGGGTCACGGCGGACATGAAGACACTCTCGTTGACGGACAGGTGACAGCTGTGTCTACTGAACTGCAAGAGAGTTCTTATGCCTTCATTGGGAGTGTGTTTTACGTTGGTAACGAATTTGGGCGGTAACTGACTCTCCATCAGCATTGCTTTGGCCAAGTGAAGATCGTATATGTTGTTCATGCGTTCGTTTGGACGCCCGAGGAACGCCACAGTCGAAGGTGAAGTCTCCCCATCGACGGCGACAACGTCCAAATGATCATACTGCTTCAGTTTGTGAACCAAGTGGGGATCCTCTTTCAGTACACACACCGTCTTGGGACTGTGCACTGAAAAATGCGCGGTTGTTTGCTTAGAGGAAGAAACTGGGACACGTTTGGGTTCGATCGTGACCTCGTTAACTTTCGAGTTCAAACTGGTGTGAGCGACAAGTGTCCTGCGGGTACCGGCAGGAACATGTGGTGGCAACAGGCAGTGGTGTCCGTGTTGGTTGTAATAGCCCAGGAGGATGGTTCTATCACTGAGATAGTGTCGGATGGCGGCCTGTGCGAAGGTCTCGTCATAGTCAAACAGATCTTCCTTCGCAAAGCTTAATGCCATCTCCTCTCCGTAATAGAATTCGTCCAGGAGCCAGTCTAGACATTCATGATGGTGACGTTTGCGGAAGTCCTGGAAGCCGGCTATTTTGAGCAGGAACGGGATTTCGTCCTCAAATTCCACAGTCGGAGAGACTATGTTACTTAAGAGAGCCGCCGCCCCTTCTGCTACCACGTTATGGGCCATGAGACCCGTAGTGATGTCCTGAAGACACACCACCGTGTCCAGCTCGCTCCACCCATCTACACACTCCACTGCCTGTCTGGTATCACTCATCAACACTTGTATCACGACCGTCACAGTGGGCACCGCCCTCTTCACCATGTGCACCAGATTGAACACATGGTCGTCTAGTTCCCTCATTTCCCTCGTCTTCCTGTCGCTGAGGATAATGATTCTGTCATTTGGGCGTTCGGTGCTGGTGTCAGAGTGCAGTGGGAAAAGCTCTTTGAAAATTTCCGGTTTGATTTCCTTCATAAGGACGAAGGAATTCCAAAGCAATGAGTCACTTTTCCCGGTCTGAAAATCGGACAATTCCAACTTACAGTTCTTTTCAAGCAAGACAATCACCTGTGTGGAAACGCAATGGGGTTCCCTGCGTCTGAAGTCCTTCAGGAATTTATGGAGGACCTTGGGAGATCTGCAACCCAGCACCACCACGCGCTGCTCTCTGTTCAGGTCAGGGAGGCTGTTAGTGAGGAAGTTAAACAAGTGTTGGTCCCGCATGAGCTCTTGCACACACTCGCATATGGTGGCGAACCACGGGACAAAGCCGATGATGGTCATCACCACCACTATCTTGGCGGCGTCCGTGGAAGGCGTCATGTCCCCGTAGCCCACGGTGGATACGGTTACGAATGCCATGTACAGGTAGTCGCCGAAGCCATGGAAGAGGGTGACTTGACCCCCACTGTCAGTATGAGTCCCGGCATCACCCTGCCATTCTTCAGCTATCTGCATGGCTCCCGCCGCCACAAGCCCACCCAACACCACTGACGCTGCCAAAAACACCACCTCCCTTACGCGGTTCCCCAACGCATGCTGCAGCCACTGGCTATACAGAGCGCGGGTGTTCGGGTATATCAGCCTGAACAGCACCAGGAACTCGTAGCCGTAGAGGTGCACCTTGTACATGATCTCCCCTACCGCTTGTAGGAAGAGCCAGATGTCAACGACAACGGCCAGGTTGTCCACATCACACCCCTCCAGCGTCACCACGAACAACCTCAACAGGAAAAAGATGTTAATGACAAGGGTGAGGCAGTGGTCGACGGTGAAGGGGAGGCAGGGGGCCATATTGCCATTCACCTGGCTAGCTCGGTAGAGGAAGATGACGACGGGGATAGGAGTGATGACGGCGGTGACATGGTGCAATACTGACATAAAAGGACGCACCACTGAGGTTCTCCCTATCCTCCTGACCAGGAACTTTTCCAGCAGTGCGCCACACGCCACCACCAGCGTGCACACCAGGTACACCTCGAAGTCAAAATTAATTTTTCCTATATAACAATAATTTGGGTTAACTGAAGCCATTTTAGTGGAAAATGTGAAAAAAAAATGTAAAAAAATAAAAAAGAACAGTTTTAAAATCGAAATTAGTTTTTATATTGCTCATAGACGGTTAGTGGTGACTGAGATAATAATAAAGGTAGATTATGGTGTTAAGAGAACAAAATGTTCATATGTTTTCTTGTATGTCTGTCTTCAGTTATTACATGAAAATATTATGTTTCATCTGCGTCTTGGAACATTCTGGAGGAAGTAAACATAAGCCTTCGTGACGTCTGGTTTACTGTTCACCAACGTCAGGGGCTCGTGGTGGTCGATGCGCCATGGTCGGGTGATTACGCTTGTTCCATATTCTCCAATGGTATTTATAGCACAAATTACGTATAAGCAAGATATTTAACATTTTATTATGTATGTTCATACATTACGGTACACACCCAGAACGTCGAAGGACTATGGAGCCGTTAGGCTAGGTTAGGTTAGGTTAGGTTGTAATTATGTTTTTTCCGGTGGTTTTTGAAGTGGTTTGAACAAGTTCCAAATAGGTGGATGACCAAAGCGATAATTTACCCCAAGTTTTCATTTATATGATATACAAAACCGCGAAGCACCTCCATCACAACACGAGACACATTAGTCACACATCACAACACGAGACACATTAGTCACACATCACAACACGAGACACATTAGTCACACACCACAACAAAAGACACATTAGTTACACATCACAACACGAGACACATTAGTTACACATCACAACAAAAGACACATTAGTTACACATCACAACACGAGACACATTAGTCACACATCACAACACGAGACACATTAGTCACACATTACAACACGAGACACATTAGTTACACATCACAACAAAAGACTTATTAGTTACACATCACAACACGAGACACATTAGTTACACATCACAACAAAAGACACATTAGTTACACATCACAACACGAGACACATTAGTTACACATCACAACACGAGACACATTAGTTACACATCACAACACGAGACACATTAGTTACACATCACAACACGAGACACATTAGTTACACATCACAACACGAGACACATTAGTTACACATCACAACACGAGACACATTCGTTACACATCACAACACGAGACACATTAGATACACATCACAACACGAGACACATAAATTACACGTCACAACACGAGACACATTAGATACACATCACAACACGAGACACATTAGTTACACATCACAACACGAGACACATTAGTTACACATCACAACACGAGACACATTAGTTACACATCACAACACGAGACACATTAGTCACACATCACAACACGAGACACATTAGTTACACATCACAACACGAGACACATTAGTTACACACCACAACACGAGACACATTAGTTACACATCACAACACGAGACACATTAGATACACATCACAACACGAGACACATTAGGGAGGGCAGGAGGTCTGTGAATTTAGCTTCACAGTGAGTCAGTGAAATATGAGCTCTAAAGGCGGCAGTACTTGGTCGAACGTCTGGTACCGAGAACAACTTGTGTGTGTGTGAGGGAACAATTGATCCTGTGGCATAATTTTATTGTTGAAGTAATTTCTTTGCTGAATCAGGTGTAACCTAACCTAACCTAACCTAAGCTAAAATAATTCTAGCTTATCTGAAACTAATCTAACCGAACCTAACGTAGCATTCCCTAATCTAATCTAAGCTAAGCTAAACAAACCTTACCCTACTTTATCTAACCCTACCAAACCTAATCTAATCTAACTTATCCAAACCTTCCCTAACTTAAGTTTCTTTTATTTCTATGGTCTTTGTAATTTTCATTCAAATAAATAATAAACTTACTAACGTCTTACACTTCATGAACAACGAACGATAATAATAAAATAATAACAATAATAATAATAATAATAATAATAATAATAATAATAATAATAATAACATTCATTTAATATCAATCCAACATTATTGTATGTATCATCAGTTAAACAGAAAATAACTAATATCGTAGCTGTATTGCCAATTATACTGGCATGATAACATGTATCGTAAATTAATCTGATTTAATAGAGGAGACGACGAATAATTTACACAGACAGGTAAACATATTACATAAGAACATAAGAAAATAAGGAGTGCAATAGGCCGATTGGCCTGTACGATACGATACGAAGTCTTTAGTAAAGAGGTGAAAGAAGATTATTAGGGGTTGAAGGAAAAGTGGTGAAACTGAAATACAGTAGGAATAGAAAGAATCTGGGCTCAACCAGATCGCTTCATCTTTCTTATTGGTGTTTTGTCTTTGTTCTGCTCCCTTGGGTCGTCAGACCTTTGTATTAATATTGGTTTATTTATATAATGCTGCTTATTATTATTATTTTTATTATTGTTGGAGTTAGTGAGCCCGCCCAGGTCCTTGTGTAACTGGGAGGGTAGTCACATTTTTTTTTTTTTTTGAGGTGTTAGTTAAGTCTTAGCTGTGTTTGTCTAAAGGTACACTGTATGGAGAGGCCTGCCAGGTTCTTAGTGGAGCTGGTAGGTCACTCATCTTCATTCCTCTATTAATGTTTTATGTGTAAATGTGTATATTGGGGCAGGAGGTGGTTCAATTACTTCTTCCTGGCTGATGTAGCTGGGAGGGTAATCACATTACAGTATTATTATTATTATTATTATTTTTTTTTTTCCGGTGGAGTTAGTGAGCCCGCCCAGGTCCTTGTGTAGCTGGGAGGGTAGTCACATTTTTTTTTTTTTTTTTTTTTTTTGCTAAGATGTTAGTTCAATGTTAAATGTTAAATATTAGTTATGTTAGTCTAAAGGTACACTGTATGGAGAGGCCTGCCAGGTTCTTAGTGGAGCTGGTAGGTCACTCTCATATTTTATTCTCTCTATTAATGTTTTATATGTATATTGGGGCAGGAGATGGTTCATTTACTTTCTTCCTGGCTGATTTAAACTAACTGTGTTCTTGGAATTCTTCGTTGTCTATATTATTTATCCGGTTTTGATATGTTCCTGTGTTAAGTTCAGTCACTTTTTTCCAAATATTTACAGCTTTGTTGTGTATATCTACATTGATTGCCAAGAGGTTTGCTCTCTTGTGTAGCTGTTCATTATTGATGTGGTCTGTATATTTTATGTTATATATAAATCTGAGGGCTATATATTGTACTGTTTGTAACCTTTTAATGCACGTTTTACTAAGAGTTTTCAATGGGATGGGTGGGTAGTCCATAATTGATTTGACAAGAGCAATATAAATCTTTCTTTTGTTATTAATGCTAAGGTTCTTAAAGCGTTTTATTTTTGATAATCTTATTCTTGCCTGTCGTTCTTTATCTTTTAAGTATGTTATATATCCTCTTTTTGTTAGTTTTAATCCAAGCATCCTGCCTTCAGTGTCGTATGGGTATAGTTCCTGGTCGACTATTACTGGACTTGTTTTAATCTTGGCTATTGGTATTATCTTAAATTTGTTCTTATTTGTCCTGATTTTCCATTTTTTCTCAAAATCATTTATGTTTTTTATCGCTCTTACCGTGTAGAGTGCCATAAATTGGGTTGATTTTCCTGGGTATGATACTATTTGAGTAATATCATCAGCAAACATTACATATTCGCTAAAGGGGGTTGGTTGAGGTGTGTCTGAAGTATAAATTGTATATAGTGTTGGAGAAAGGCATCCTCCTTGAGGTAGTGAGGTACTCCACTCTCAAGATTAAACATAGTTCCCATAAAGTTTCCAATTTGAATTTGTGCTCTCCTATCATCTAAATAGTTACACAATATTCTTAGCAAGTATTCGTTAAGTCCCAGTTTTAATATTTTATATTTTAAGCCTAAATGCCAAACTTTATCAAAAGCCTTAGAAACATCCCTTAAAATTATATTGATCTGGTTACCCTTGCTTTTTTCTATTGCAATTATTTCCGTTATTGTAGCTATTGCAGTTAGGATATTTCTATTGGGCATAAATCCATGTTGTCTATTGTTAGTTTTCCCATGTTTTGTTAAATAGGTTATAAGTCTTGAATTTAAAAATTTTTCCAATAGTTTCCCGGTAATTTCTAATAAAGATATTAGCCTGTAGTTTAATATTTCCTTATTGTCCTTACCCTCCTTAGAAATAAATATCATTTTAGCATATTTTAGTTTGTCTGGAAAGTAACCGGTTATTAAGCATGCGTTATAAATGTTTAATAGTGTTTTTAAGATGTTTTCAGGTAGATTCATGATCATATTTCGTGTAATACCTGTGAGCCCGGGAGCTTTTTCCTTAAACTTCCTCAGACAGTGCATCATTTCTCCCATGGTTATTATTTGATTATTAGGTAATAAGTTACAGTCTATATATTGCCTTGGGGTGATTCTATGTATATGTCTTCCCATTTCGTCTTCTATCCTGTCTTCGTGTTCACTATCAAAATCTTCATTTTCCTCATCTGATATTTTAAAAACTTTTACCCATTCCCTTTTGAATGCTGACTCTTGTTCATTTTCCTCGTGCAGTTTTGTTCCATTTTGGTCTTTAATGTATGGTGTTTTTTGCTTGTTGTGCCCCATCATCTTGTTTATGGAAGTCCAAAATGTTTTTGTGTCTTTAGTCTTGTCGGCCGCCATTATAATATCATTCCATTTTTTATTGTTTGCTTCCTTACATGCGTCTCTTAATTTGATCTGTAGTGCTGTCTGTGTCGTGTATAGCCATCTGTTACTGCCGTGTGTTTCCATATACCTGTTTATTTCATTGTAATGGGTCTGGATTAATTTAACTTCTTCTGGTAGTCTGTTGTTGGGTAATGTTCTAAAGTGTGAAGTAGGAGTGTGTTTGGTTATATATGTTTTTATTGCTGAGTGCAGTCTGTCCATTTCTGAGTCTATGTCTTCTGTTGTTTTCCCTTGTAGGTTAATCGAGTGGTGATTACCTAAGTCGTCTTTGAAGCTGTCCAAGTCTGTTTTACTCATTTTCAGTCTCTTTTTTTATTGGTATCTGTTTGGGGCTTGTTGACAGTGTTAGTATAATTGGCAGATGGTCACTGCCTGTAAGAGGTCCTTGTATTATATGGTAATTGAAAAAGGCTTTGTTGTTGGTAAAAATTTTGTCTGGTGTCGATTGTGTATTGTGATTTCTCCAGGTTGGAAAGTTAGGACCCAGATGATTGATTTTCCCTAGATTTATTAATTGATTAAGGGCGTTTCCCACGACGTTATTATTTGTATTGTCAAAAATCCTATGTCTGGCGTTAAAGTCTCCTAAGATGTACATCGGATAAGTTATATTTATTTTTATTGCTAGAAATTCATCCTAGAAGTCATCGATTAGTTTAAATTTTAAGTTTCTTTTAACCGCTATAGCTACTCCGTCATTTTTCTCGCCCGGTTTATTTCTTTGGTTTACATAATAGTTAAAGAGTTTTATGTTGTTGTTGTCTGTCTCACCGTGACTGTTATTAGTATAATGTCAGGTTCAATTTCTTGATATATATTACTTAGGTTAATTCTCTCGGTGTTCCAGTTTCTTACGTTGTGTTGTATTATTCTTAAAGTTCTTACTGTTTGTCTATTGTCCATTATTTCTTATACTTGGATTGTGACTGTTGGAGTGGAGACCTATCGTCCTGTTTCCCGCTTCTGACTCTTCTAAACTCTGACGGGTCTACTATTTTAAAGTCATTGGTCGTAATCTTTAGTTTGTCCGTAGTAATTAGTGACCAGACGTAATCTTCACTTAGGGATTTTTCTTGATATGTCCACTTGTATATCCCTCCTTCACAGTTTTTTACTATTGTCCCTCCTGTTGGTCTCGATGTTGGGATTCCATGTTTTGTTGTAGTGATAACTTTTAATCCAATATCTTCAGCAGATTCAGGTTGTATATTGTGTTCAGTTTCCATCTTATCTTCTCTCCTCCTAATCCTTTGTCTTGTAGTCTGTCCTTTTGTTATTTCGATCTCCATAATATGGAGAGAGAGAGAGAGAGAGAGAGAGAGAGTATTACATTGCCACACCTGATTCCTTCCTGGTGTATATTTTTACCACCTCTGGTACAACTGTGTCTCTTGTCCGATCTATTTTGCACTGTCGCTTCCTGCCTTTCATCTTCCACCTTTCATCTTCTCCTTCATCTTCTTCTCCCCATCGTCTTTCTCCTCCATCTTACCCCTTCATCTTCCCTCCCTTCTTCCTCCCTTCCATCTCCCCCATTCATTTCTTCCCCCTTCATCTTCCTTTCCCCTTTATTTACCCCTCTATCTTCCCTCCTTTTACCTTCCTCCTTCGGTCTTCTCCTTTCTTCTCCACCAATCTCCTTACCTTCCACTGCTGTCTTAGTCCATTACTGTTTTTAAGAAATTTAGTTTTTTCAAGGATTTCGATATTTCATTCACTTACAATTCTTTTTTGTTTTAATTTCATTTTCTCACTCCTGATTCAAGTGATTCAAGTGATGCAGATAATTTAAAATATCCAGCCTTTATAATGTCTTTAGTGCCTCTTAAACTTGGGTAAATATTATTCCATTAAGTTTATAAACAAATACACGACTCAGACACGTTGGTATTATAATCACAAAGCAAAGATATCAAGAAGTTGTGACGCTTCATCTGTACAACCAGTTGAGAATAAACTTTACTTCTCTAAAAGTTTACAAGAAATGAGGGAGAGTTTCTCGCCAGGGGGCGCAGCGCTGTGAGAGAAGAATGTAAATAAACCTGACTAGCTGAGAAGACGACCAGGGGTAAGAAATGGTCCGTCTTGAGGATGTGGTTCAGGAGGTGAGGTGAAGATATAAACCTCGAAGACGTCATAAAACACAAAGATGATACTATTTCTAACCTTCCCAAGTCTCTGGTGGGTGGCAGGTGATCACCAACATGAAATACACCAACATGAAATACACCAACATGAAATACACCAACATGAAATACACCAACATGAAATACACCAACATGAAATACACCAACATGAAATACACCAACATGAAATACACCGACATGAAATGCGCCAAAATGAAATAGAAGATGCCAAGTGAGGTTGATTGTGACTCAGACAGTAACCATAGCAGGACCTAAAAACAGCCAAGACTTCTAAAATAAGAACTTAAATTATAATTTCTGCCCAAGAGTGCGAGTGAATGAACTTTAGTTTCCATTATAGTATAAAACTTTAATGAGTTTATCTTCAACGTGATCTTAAATTTTAGTGGGTGAATTTTTTCATTGGATAATTAAATCTTTCAGAATAGCATTTTAAGGCGGCCATTTAGTGTCATCATGCTGTAAGGTGTAGATACGCTCCAAAAAGTATGTTTACGATTTTGTGTTAGACGATATGACACGACAGACGAAGGATTTGACGACCCTACCGAGACAACAGGAGTCACAGTGTTCAATTTGAAATTCATCGGTCTCCTCCATAAAGGCACTTTTGGAGTGTTTGTTTACAACTCCTAGTGGTTAATGTGATGCAGCAGTGTACAGCTCATAGTCCATAAGGTGTTTCTTAGGCCAGACCCTTCAGAGTACAGCGGGTGGTTACACTACTCACCTACCTTACACTCTCCCTGATGCTTTTGTTAGATGTTGAAACAGGAACTGTGGATCAACCTGTACAGCTTCTCCTTTTACTTTCACACAAACAATAGATTTAACATGTTGCCTAAGTACTTTGATGAAACAATAAGCACAAATGTGTTATCGTCATGATCCGCCTTATGTGATTATATTGCCAGTTGATGTGGGCCCGACCTTGTTTTGACACACTGACTGGCCTCGTGTTAATTTAGTCTCACTTAACATACTTTTTTCGGACCTGAACTCCTCGACCGAACGCTCTTAAAGTTTGTAGAGAAGTTGAAACGGGTCTTATTGATGTTCGTGTCGGCAGACTGATAGAGGTCCCAGCAATAAGAGAGTACAGCCGGGTCCTGCTGGAGACACTGAACACATTTCAGTTATTATATCTGGAAATACACGATCACTCACCAAAGAAAACGAAGACAATTTTACCAACTAATATGGTTCTGTCTCCTGCCATCTCTTACCCATGAAATTAGATTAAATCTGCCCTGTCGTATCCTCTTTACCTATCCTATCCCCCCTTGTCTCTATTAACCTTAATATATCATCACTCTCTCTCCTCTACTCTCCTTCCCTGCTTCCTCTACCACTATCTCCACCTCCTCTTTTCATCCCCTTCCACAATTATTATATCCTCATATCTATGTCCGTCATTCTCTTTATCTGTTCCTACTTCCTTCACCATATCTCTCTGTCCCCTCAGCCTAAATCACAATGGCTACAAGAACGAGAGCTTGTGTTGGTAAAAGAGGAATTTTTGAACACCATGACAAATGTATATTTTTTGATGACTTAGGGAGAACGTGTGGCGTGATTAATGTAGAAGAGGAGATTGTCATACCCTTCTACCCAGTCTTGTTAGTCTCTTATGCCCCACCCTGCCAGTCCTCATACCCTACCCTTCTAGTTCCTCATACCCTACCCTACTAGTTCCTCATACCCTACCCTGTTAGTCCCTCATACCCTACCCTGTTAATCCCTCATACCCTACCATTCCAGTCCCTCATATTCCACCCTACCAGATCCTCATACCTCACCCTTCCAGCCTGTCTTTGTGTCCCAACCAAATTAAGTTCTGTAAAAATCTAAAATTTACCTGATGTCTTTCGCCTTCCCTTACCATCATCTCCCAGTTGGTTGTCTTGTAAATAGTGGCTCGTTGCCCTGGAGTCTCTGGTAGTTTCAATAAGTTTGGAGCCCAACTCATGAAAGAACTTCAGGGTGCTGTCATGCTGGGGAGGGAGGGAGAGGGAGCTGCATTATGCTGTCATGCTGGGGAGGGAGGGAGAGGGAGCTGCATTATGCTGTCATGCTGGGGAGGGAGGGAGAGGGAGCTGCATTATGCTGTCATGCTGGGGAGGGAGGGAGGGAGGGAGCTGCATTATGCTGTCATGCTGGGGAGGGAGGGAGAGGGAGCTGCATAATGCTGTCATGCTGGGGAGGGAGGGAGAGGGAGCTGCATTATGCTGTCATGCTGGGGAGGGAGGGAGAGGGAGCTGCATTATGCTGTCATGCTGGGGAGGGAGGGAGAGGGAGCTGCATTATGCTGTCATACTGGGGGGGGAGGGAGAGGGAGCTGCATAATGCTGTCATGCTGGGGAGGGAGGGAGAGGGAGCTGCATTATGCTGTCATGCTGGGGAGGGAGGGAGAGGGAGCTGCATCATGCTGTCATGCTGGGGAGGGAGGGAGGGAGGGAGAGGGAGTTGCATAATGTTGTCATGCTGGGGAGGGAGGGAGAGGGAGCTGCATTATGCTGCCATGCTGGGGAGGGAGGGAGAGGAGGTCGCATTATGCTGCATGCTGGGGAGGGAGGGAGAGGGAGCTGCATTATGCTGTCATGCTGGGGAGGGAGGGAGAGGGAGTTGCATAATGCTGTCATGCTGGGGAGGGAGGGAGAGGGAGCTGCATTATGCTGTCATGCTGGGGAGGGAGGGAGAGGGAGCTGCATTATGCTGTCATGCTGGGGAGGGAGGGAGAGGGCGCTGCATTATGCTGTCATGCTGGGGAGGGAGGGAGGGAGGGAGGGAGAGGGAGTTGCATAATGTTGTCATGCTGGGGAGGGAGGGAGAGGGAGCTGCATTATGCTGCCATGCTGGGGAGGGAGGGAGAGGAGGTCGCATTATGCTGCATGCTGCATTAATATGATGCAGCATAACTCCAGCAGTCTCGCTACAGCTTTGTATGTATGGATGATAACACAGTAGACTGCTTACTGTGATAAACTTGTACAGTCGAATGAAAACCTGAGAGACAACTCAATATTAGTCCTTTGATTATACTCAAATATTATCATTGTCACGGCCACGGACACAAGAATTCAATGGATCTAAGTATCGAAAATAAGGAATAATTTAAGTTGTTGTCAAAGACTTTCATATGATTATTGTTTATAACTGAAGGTGTTGGAACTATTTTATCACAACAAAGAAATATAATGCAGTAAAACATGGACAGTGACGAAACACAATAAAGAACAAAGACAAACTGTGACATAGAGAACATCCAAGATACAGGAAGACAAACAATAGTAAAAAGACAAGGACAGTCATGAGGACACTGAAGGTGAAACTAACTAAAGATACCTGAAGGAGTTGTTAAAAATATTGATTTATGTTTTTAACTTTTTGTACTTTTTTGAAGATTTTGTTTTCTCCATAATACAAAAATATCGGTTGATATTCGTTTTTATCCCAATAGGTATTTGGCATTTTTTACCATAATCACTAGGATTATTTTCATGTTAGGTCAGGTGAGGTCAGGTGAGGTCAGTTAAAATATACCAAAATACAAAAAAAAAAAAAAATATCTACCAATTGGGGAAATTGGGATGAAAATTTTTTTTTACCAAATTTTCTCCCAGAGGTGTAAGATGATCTTCCAGCTTCATAAAAATTCACTAAACAACAATAATTGTCCAAGAGTTAGTAAGGCATCACCTGGTCATGTTAAGCCCACCTGGTGAAGATAAACACGTTGGTAATGTTTGTATCGTGACTGAACCACCTCACACAGCAGCCAAGGAGACCCTGAGGCTTTAGGCCACTGACTTAAGTGCTTACATTACACAACATAACGCTCTGTAATGGCCGATGATGCTGTTCTGGTTGTCTAATTGTAGTTTCCAACACGGTAATTACAGCAGGTATCTTTTTATTATCCTCCCATTAAAATAATTTAGTGAATTTATAGACTTGCATAACATCATGAAAGTATAAACCGATGAAGTAAAATTGTTCACTTATAAAACAACTAATCTATTTAATTTTCCTTTGAGAGTTAAAGGGATAAGATACACACTAACTGGAGTCTAACTAACCTGGTGTGACTCCTCTCCGCCCCACCCAACACATAATCATCCACTCCAGGTAACCTTACACCACCTAATGGAGCCAAACCTAATAGTATCACTCCTAACTTATCCAAATAAACTTTTCAGTGGTTAACCTTGACTCTACCACACCTTGGCTTTAGACGCTAGTATAAGTCTGGCTGGAGGGACCGTAGTCACTATAAGGGAAGCTTTTTAATAATAGCCATTACCTGTCTCCCGTTAGCACTAATGAAATGTTCCTAAAATTAAACGACCTACAATTAAATCCAAATCCTTTTAAATATTTACATAATTTACTGCAGTGTTTCACTATGTTAGTGTGGGGGGCGTTGGCTGTGACCAGGACTCCTCTTCAGACAATATAAATACAGATAATGTTGTTTTAATAAGAAATCTTTTAATGAAAATGTAGAGAAAAATTGGTCGACAAATCTTAATAGTTTTCCTGATTTCTTAAAGAACAATAGAGGAAGATGAAGAGGAGGAGGAGGGAAAGAAAAGAAAGCATAAAGAAAAAAAATAACAAGGAGGAACAGAGAAAAAATGAAAAGTAAGATGAAAGAAACTTAGACTGATCAAAAAGACGGATAATAATCTGATTCAAACTAATCACTATAGTAGATCAGATCAGATCAGGTCAAGGTTAGGTTAGTTTTGGTTAGATAAGGTCAGGTCAGGCGAGATTAGGCTAGGCTAAACTTGTTTTACACTAGGTTAGGTTAGGTCAGGTTAGGCTAGGCTACACTTGTTTTACACTAGGTTAGGTCAGGTTAGGCTAGGCTACACTTGTTTTACACTAGGTTAGGTCAGGTCAGGTTAGGCTCGGCTACACTTGTTTTACACTAGGTTAGGTTAGGTCAGGTTAGGTTAGGTTAGGCTAGGCTAGGCTAGGCTAGGCTACACTTGTTTTACACTAGGTTAGGTCAGGTTAGGCTAGGCTAGGCTACACTTGTTTTACACTAGGTTAAGTCAGGTTAGGCTTGGCTCGGCTACACTTGTTTTACACTAGGTTAGGTTAGGTCAAGCTAGGCTAGGCTAGGCCAAGGTGGGTGGAGCTTTGCTGACGTCAGCAGGTAGACTCCCTCGCCTACCTCTCACCCCTTATAAACAAAACATTTTATGGTTCTATATACAATACTTTGTTATCTCAGTATCTCACATAGAAAATAATACTAATAGAGAGTTTAATCTAACATATAACTTTAGCTTAGGACACCAGTCAGTGTTGGGTGGTACACAGAAGGAAAGGTTAAAAGAAAAACAATGTATTTCAGTTATAGTCATGTATTTAAATAAGTGCAGCTTAAGATAGGGTAATTATAACTATATATACAGTTGCCTACAGGAGTTCGTTTCCTTCCTGTTGTGTCCATTATGTTAATAATGTAGACATAATGTGACAGTAGTTATGACGTCATATGACGAGTGTTACAGCCACTGACGCCAGATTATGGGAGGGGGGGGGGGGGTAGTTAGAGCAGGTGATCACAGGTGCTGCCTTTGCCTCCAGGTGTGAGTGATGTGACAGGAATTATGACCTCACAAGACAAGTGTTACCTTCACTGACACTTGTTTCATTAAAAGATAAAACACGTAGACGTTTACAGTCACCCACAGACTCACATTTATGATACAACAGTTGCAGCAGTGCATGCAACACACCTGGTTCCACATTGAGCTTAGAATTCAACGATGCAGTGTACTGATAGATGGGAAACGAAATTGACTTTTATCCGGCAAGTAGTGATAAGCTTTCGGGCTTTAGCTGTGAAGGGTCAGTGTTCGACTGATATCCTCCACAGACCAGTATATTACAGGGACACCAGTCAAGACAAAATTCACCTGAGAAGAGTAAAAAGTAACTACTTAAAACACCATTAGCAGCAGCAGTAGCCTTAGTAAAGCATTTTCTATCTGCTCATGCCAATAAATTCTCTCCTGCCATCCTCTTTTTCCCTCAATGAGAAGAACATCTCTCTCCCTCCTCACATCATCCAGTTGACGTTGTAGATCCTCAGTGATCAGAACTGGTCTTTCTTCCTCAGGTTCTTTCTCTTGCAGTACATCAGGTGCCCATGTAGAATCAATTTCTTGCACAGTCCTCTTTTGGCCTCTTCTCTCTGCACGTATGTCAATGATGACAGCCGCTGACTTGTCTGCAGCTATTAATGTTCCTATGGCTGATACGGCACAGAGAGAGAGAGAGAGAGAATTGGAACTATGTACAATTGCCTACAGGATATTCTTTCCTCCCTCTTGTGTTCCTTATATTAATAATGTAACATGAGGTGAGAGGAGTGATGATGACCTCACATAACACGTGAGCGATATGGGTTGGGTGTAAACGGGGCTGGCTAGTATGGGTCAATAGACCCGCTGAAGTTTTCTTCATTCTTATGTTCTTAGAGAGAGGAGGAGAGGGAGTCGGGAGAGGGAGAAGGGGGAGTGTCATGAAAACTTATTACCAGACTCTTATAGAATTTCCAATTCATTACACAACACTACCAGGGCACATATATTTATTTGCTTCGGACATTATTTACGGAATCTCTAATGTTAAATTTTGGTAAATGTTATGAAAAATAAATAAAATTCATATTCAATATTTATCAAACTAGTTTTACAATGGACTGCAGTTTCTGTCAGCCTCTGGCAGCTGTTCAATGCCCACCGAGCATATCCGAGCATTAGCAGTATTAATGTTGTCTTTTCTCTTGAAGAGGTTAATCCACTGTATCTTAGTTCTTCATCTTTAGGACGTGTATGGAAGTGTATATTCCCCTCTCGTTTAAACCAAGATTTACACCCAAACACAACACAATTAGCGGGCATTACGTGACTGAGGACACCAGTTTTCACAGTTGTGGCTGCAGCCAACTGAGGTGGCGTAAGCTGGGTCGCATTTTGGGTCAGGTCGAGATCGTCCTCCTCTTTTACAGATCTTGGGACCACCTAGGCGTAAATTTAAGTTGTAGAAGCTGTCGCCAACACAACATCCACACCCTCAGTTAACGAGTCGCATGACCCAGTGTTAAGGAATAGATTGAGAAGACCGGACAATACGCCAACTGCACTGGCTAACCATTACACCAGAACGTGATCCGCAAATCGATTAACATCCAGGTTCCTAATTACTGATAGGTTGAGAAGCAAATGGCGGAAAAAACTTGCCTATAATTCACAGGTCGCCAAAATCATGCATACTAAGTCCAAAAGTTTTTTTTTTTTCGTGCTGGTCAAGCCCCGACCAGAGGTTAGCTAGACCCCCGGACAACTCTTTTGGAGCTTGACCAGCACGTGGTATTGGTATTATCATCTCGACTTAATTATATGTTACAAAGTCACGTGTGAGTTTTTCAATGCTATTTTTTTTTAAGTATTTACTTATTCTAAGCTAAATGTTTACAAATAAATGACTTAAATAATACGAAAACAAACAAATAAAAGCGGAACTCCACCTAATATATACTGTATGTTAAAATAAATAGGGATAATTGGCCATTGGTGATAACTTCTATGTATTTCTCTTTTCTGGAAACTTTGACTGGCCAAAACGATCCTGTAGATCATAAATATACATATAAATAAATACCTTCATGCATAATGTAACCTGACCAGACCTAACCTAACTTAACCTAATCTAGCCTAACCTAACCTAACGTAACCTAACGTAACCTAACGTAATCTAGCCTTCTTCTCCTTCCCTGCATTATTTCATCATCAACCCAATTAAAATTCGAACGCCTTAACCTTACACACCGTGGCCCTGGGTTGTGGGTGGAAAGGGGGGTTGGGGGGAGGGCGGGGGGGGGGAGACTCGCCTAAATCACTCAGCACACCCAGCAGGCGCTTTGTAACACCCAACAAGTGACCTTAGGGTGGGGGCAGTTTTCTCGCCAGATCTAGACCAGTGGGCAGTGATACCCCCCAAAGGGCACCGAGGCAGGAGTGACGTTTGGGGAGTTTTGGGATTATAAATAGTGCTTCTACGCCCTTAACTCATGAGACATAAAGGCAAGCATGAACTTAGCATGCTTCCCTGTTGGGTGATGTAAACGCTTCTGCGCTTCACCTTACACAAGGATGTAGGGGAGTGCCCAATAAAAAAAAAAGTGTTGTAGGAGGTGGTGGTGGAGGTGGTAGGTTAGTGAAGTCCTGGGTGGTGGTGGTTTATTGAAGAGGGTCTGTTTGTTTGTTTGTATGTATGTTTGTTTGTTTGTTTGTTTTATTGTTTGTCTGTTTGTTTTATTGTTTGTTTGTTTGTTTGTTTGTTGTATTCTTCGTTTGTTTGTTTTATCATTTGATTGTTTGTTTGTTTTATTGTTTGTTTGTTTATTTGCTTGTTTCATTGTTTGTCTGTTTGCTTTATTGTTTGTTTGTTTATTTGTTTGTTTTATTGTTCGTTTGTTTGTTTCATTGTTTGATTGTTTGTATTATTGTTTGTTTGTTTGCTTTTTGGAATTATGTTTTTTGTGGTGTCAGTTGTGTTTATTTTGTGTTGTTGCTTGTTTGTTTGGGATGTGTTGTTAGTTAGTGGTTGGGGCGAGAGAGAGAGAGAGAGAGAGAGAGAGAGAGAGAGAGAGAGAGAGAGAGAGAGAGTATCAACACAATTTCCATACCATATATTTACCAACAACTTTATGTCATAACTTAACAGTGACTCAATGTTAAGAGTCCCTGACTCTCTCTCTCTCTCTCTCTCTCTCTCTCTCTCTCTCTCTCATGATAAAAAACTGATCGACTTGTACCTGTGGTTCTTGTTTGTGTTTTAATTGTTAATTTAATACAACTTTTTTATCTTATTTCTAATTTCTACTGTTGTTCCAGCCACATGTTGTATTGTTAATAATAATAATAATAACAATACTACTACGGTAATAATAATATTAATAATAATAATGATAATAATAGCGACGATAATTATTTAAATATGGAGGCAGGAGGAGGAAGAGGGAAGGAATGATGATAGTCGAGAAGGTGACAAAAGTAGTGATAATGCTGGTTGTGGTAGTGATGGTAATATTATACACGGAACAATAATGGTTGCCCTTCGAATACGAGGATGGCCGGCCCTAGGGCCAACTAGGCGCGAATTTGTTTAAGGTGTTAGTATCTGTCGCCAACACCACAACCACACCCTAAGTTAACGAGTTGTATGACCCAGTTTCAAGGAATAATCCGAGAAGACCGGACAACTCGCCAACTGCACTGGCTAACCATTATTCCAGAATAAGATCCGCAAATCGATTAACATCCAGGTTCCCATTTACTGGTAAATAGAAAGCCAAATGGCGTAAAAAAAAATGATCATAGTTTCACTGTCCGGGAATCGAACACGGGTCCACTCGCTTGCAAGTCGAGCATCCTGACAATTACACCACAGGTTGCCAAAATCACTTTTAGGAAACAAAATTTTTTTTTTTTTTCGTGCTGGTCAAGCCCCGACCAGAGGTTAGCTAGACCCCCGGACAACTCTTTCGGAGCTTGACCAGCACGTGGTATTGGTAATATTATCTCGACTTAATTATATGTTACAAAGTGACTTGTGAGTATTTCAATGTTTTTTTTATAATATTTACTTATTCTAAGCTAAACTTTAACAAAGAAATGGCTTAAATAATACGAAAACAAACAAATAAAAGCGGAACTCCACCTAATATATACTGTATGTTACACTCAATAGGGATAATTGACCATTAGTGATAACTTCTATGTATTTCTCTTTTCTGGAAAGTTTTCACTGGCCATAAACGATCCTGTGGATCATAAATGTACATATAAATGAATACCTTCATATAAAATGTAACCTAACCTATCCTACTTAAAGTATAATTTAACCATCATATGACAGTAAGCGACGTTTTAACTGGAACACTAAATTTTATCATATACGAATTAATCTTACTTAAGTTGTAATAATAAAACCAAAAAGTTATCTCTATTTGACTAAAACGATTGATGATTTGTAAAAGCTTAATCGAAGACTATATAATCCTGGCCATTAAACTAAATAGGGATAATTGCCTAATATCGATAACTTCTATGTATTAATTTAAGCTTCTAACTGGCCATCGGCGATCATGTACTTCATCATATTAGGTATTAATAAATTGTTTAATAGAAAACTTAAACTAACTTAACCTAACCTTAACAAACATTATCTAAGTGATATTAATATTATTTTCGTTTTAAATACAAGATAATCATCATGGGTGATATGATATGATATATTCTAAACAATAGTAAAGACTTAAACTGTAAGAATGGAGGAAACTGCAGCGGGCCTATTGCCCCATACCGGGCAGTCCCGTTTACACCCAACCCCTATTGCTCATATGAGCATCCAACCTATGTTTGAAGCAATTCAGCGTATTCGAGTTAATGATGATATTTGGTAACTTGTTCCATTCATCCACTACTCTGTTTCCAAACCATTGTTTACCTATTTCACGCCTAAATCTAAATTTGTCTAATTTAAAACCATTGTTACGAGTTCGCTCCTCGTTGGATAGTTTGAGTACCTTTGTAATGTCCCCTTTGTTTAGCCCTGCCTTCCACTTATACACCTCTATCAGGTCGCCCCTCGCTCTACGTCTCTCAAGGGAGTGCAAATTAAGATGCTTTAACCTGTCTCTATACTCAAGGTTCCTAATGCCCAGGATTAGTCTTGTCATTCTCCTCTGAATTCTTTCCAAGGATTCTATATCCTTTCTGTAATACGGTGACCAGAACTGAACTGCGTAATCCAGGTGTGGTCTCACAATACCAGTAATAAGTACAAGTAATAAATAACTTAATAAACCCTGAAACTAAATATACATATTTCGATGTTCTTTGTCTTTTATATTATATACTTACTGTAGTATATACTTATAACATATTTAATGACGTAACAATAATGGATGCCCCTCGTGTACGAGGATGGCTGGCACTAGGGCCACCCATAGAAGAGAGATTTATTTGCTTTTGACATTATTTACGGAATATTCTAACGTTAAATTTATGGTACATGTTATGAAAAATAGATAAAATTCATATTCAATATTTATCAAACTACTTTTACAATGGACTGCAGTTTCTGTCAGCCTCTGGCAGCTGTTCAATGCCCACCGAGCATATCTGACCATTAGCAGTATTAACGTTGTCTTTTCTCTTGAAGAGGTTAATCCACTGTATCTTAGTTCTTCATCTTTAGGACGTGTATGGAAGTGTATATTCCCCTCTCGTTTGAACCAAGCATTACACCCAAACACAACACAGTTAGCGGGCATCATGTAACTGAGGACACCGGTTCTCACAGTTGTGGCTGCAGCCAACTAAGAGGTAGTGTCTCGACCTCTCTACCCAGTGACGTCTTGCGCAACCTGCGTCATATTTTGGGTCAAGTGTGGGATGACCTCCTCTTCTATAGTCTTTGGGCTAAGTTACCTTAGGTTAGGTGAGTACCGATGCTACTTACGTACACTTTGTATTAGGTTTATATATTTGATATATTCTACGTACTAATCTTTTCGACTTATATAAAAAAATTAGATATACATTGAAATTATTACAATGTTTTAAATAGGTTTGGGAATTCAAGTTGAGGTTGACGTTATGATGTTATTACTGCTCTTCAACAACTTAGGTCTTTAATAGTCTAGCAAAGTTAATACTTACACTAGTCCATCAAGAGTTACAAATTATAAGAGATAGAACTCCCTGTGTAGGACTAAAACTGTATAAACAAAAACAAAATTCTCATGTCTGTACTTTTTAATGAGTATGAGTTCAATAGCGTCGTTACCACAGTGAATATTTTCAGTAAACAATGACCCTCAGCCTGTGACATAATATTTACCATCGTTCCATCGACTAAGATACGAAATAGAGGGTAAAAATGGTAATGATTTAGGAAATAGAGACCGTAGATAGGAGACATTAGACTGACAGGTGATGGTAGACGTTGCCGGGCTAAGGCGTAGCTGCAATTTAGAATTTGACGTTATATCCAAGGTAGTGGTGAAAACTGATGGAGAATTTGTTGTTGGAAAGAGGAAGGTGGAGAGGAGCAATGATGGGGATGGTGATTAAAGTGTTGGAGAGAAGGAGGAGGAAAATGGTGAGGACAGCATTAGTTGAGTGTTGGGAGGGAGCGCGTGAGGAGGAGGATGGAAAAAGTATTAGCAAGGAAAGTAGTAGAGGTCCTGATGAAGGTAAAATGTTGACGACGAAAAACGTAGGAAGTTTTAACAGGAGTGTGGAGAAGAGTTGAACCTTTAAAGCTTATACCTAAAGAGCGCTTGACGAAGAATTTCTTCTCTCGAATCAAATTGAAGCTGTTTTGTTCGTTTGTTCACTTATGTACTTATTATTACTTTGTTTTGCAATTTATCTTTATATTCTTAAACACTTTGAATAGTTTTAAAACTTGTACAGGTAAATTAAACGAGTAAACAGGTGTGCAGTGTTGACTGATGTGTGTGAAGTATTCTGGGTAAGGATCAAAGGCTTCACTCCCTCTCCCCACAGCTACAGCCTCTTATCTCATTATGTTCGCCCTGTTTTGACCATTCTCAGTAGTTGGGGCCACTTTACCACCCTCCTCTTCCCTAGGTCTGTATGTTAACATTTCTTTTTTATCCAGTGGTCATAAGACTCGTATGTTTACTACCAGGGCATTTAGTGGCCCTCCCTCCCTCACGTTGACTGTACCTCTACCCTGGAGGAGACAGCTGCCAGACCCACATGTACTGCCTGAGAATTTACATCTTAAGTTTCTCCCTGTAGGACATAAATCTTTTGCGGACAAAATTCCCAGGACACTTGGCAGTGTCTGGCATATAAGTACTTGAGGATCATTCGGTGAGGGCGATGGGCATTTTAAATGTAACTTCTCATTTTTGTCTCTGTATTAAGAAGTGTTTTTTCATGACATAATATGTGATGAAAAACAGCGTTATTAGATATAAACTAATCATATATACGACCCAGAAGTAGATGCCAGATATTGCCAAGTGTTCAGAGATTTTGTCCTCAACTGTACATCCATCGTTGGCTCAGAAGATGACAACAGTTCACAGACAATATACAGCCACCATCAGCAGCTGACAACAGTTAATATAAATCAAACTACCATTACCAGTACCTCGCAATAATATACTTATAATGGAGAACCACTAACAATAGCTGGCAACAGTTAACTTATATTATACACCGACCATCATCAGCTGGCAACAGTTAACATGCAGTATGCAACAACGATTGGTAACTGACAACATACAACCACCACTAATAACTGGCAACAGTCAACGAGCCACAATAATATTAACACGACTAAATCATTTCCTTTTTGTTTCTTAACAATAGTCGGTATACCACAATCACTTACATGATGTAAGAAAGTTATGTTGGTAATAGTTGACAAATTGTCAACATATAAAAGTTATTAAGAATGATCCACCATCACTGTTATTTGAGATCTTATATATCTGGCGGCGTCAGAACCCACCGAGAATTAGGGAGTTGAAACCTGTACTTCTCCGAGTATAAAATATGACCCCGGCCACTGTGTTATTATAGGCAAACTTCCGGCCACCACCATCATGAATAACTAACTAGAGATTATCCCCGTCCATTTACCTCAGTTATGTGGCCTACACACCGTCGTGGCCTGAGGGTCCACAGGTAATAACTTGACACATGACAGGTTATTTCTGTAGCCAGGAGACCCACCACTGACTTGCACCTACAGTAACCCACCACTGACCTACACCTACAGTAACCCACCACTGACCTGCACCTACAGAAATCCACCACTGACCTACACCTACAGTAATCCACCACTGACCTACACCTACAGTAACCCACCACTGACCTGCACCTACAGTAGCCTCCAGACCCACCACTGACCTGCACATACAGTAGCCTCGAGACCCACCACTGACCTGCACCTACAGTAACCCACCACTGACCTGCACCTACAGTAGCCTCGAGACCCACCACTGACCTGCACCTTCAGCAGCCTCGAGACCCACCACTGGCCTGCACCTACAGTAGCCTCGAGACCCACCACTGACCTGCACCTACAGTAGCCTCGAGACCCACCACTGACCTGCACCTTCAGTAGCCTCGAGACCCACCACTGACCTGCACCTACAGTAGCCTCGAGACCCACCACTGACCTGCATCTACAGTAGCCTCGAGACCCACCACTGACCTGCACCTACAGTAGCCTCGAGACCCACCACTGACTTGCACCTACAGTAACCCACCATGACCGCACCACGACCCACCACCAGACTGCCCCTACATACAAGTCGAGACCCACCACTGACCTGCACCTACAGTAACCCACCACTGACCTGCACCTACAGTAGCCTCGAGACCCACCATTGACCTGCACCTACAGTAGCCTCGAGACCCACCACTGACCTGCACCTTCAGTAGCCTCGAGACCCACCACTGACCTGCACCTACAGTAGCCTCGAGACCCACCACTGACCTGCACCTACAGTAGCCTCGAGACCCACCACTGACCTGCACCTACAGTAGCCTCGAGACCCACCACTGACCTGCACCTACAGTAGCCTCGACACCCACCACTGGCCTGCACCTACAGTAACCCACCACTGACCTGCACCTACAGTAGCCTCGAGACCCACCACTTACCTGCACCTACAGTAGCCTTGAGACCCACCACTGACCTGCACTTACAGTAGCCTCGAGACCCACCACTGTCCTGCACCTACAGTAGCCTCGAGACCCACCACTGACCTGCACCTACAGTAACCCACCACTGACCTGCACCTACAGTAACCCACCACTGACCTGCACCTACAGTAACCCACCACTGACCTGCACCTACAGTAACCCACCACTGACCTGCACCTACAGTAACCCACCACTGACCTGCACCAACAGTAACCCACCACTGACCTGCACCTACAGTAACCCACCACTGACCTGCACCTACAGTAACCCACCACTGACCTGCAACTACAGTAACCCACCACTGACCTGCACCTACAGTAACCCACCACTGACCTGCACCTACAGTAACCCACCACTGACCTGCACCTACAGTAACCCACCACTGACCTGCACCTACAGTAGCCTCGAGACCCACCACTGACCTGCACCGACAGTAACCCACCACTGACCTGCACCTACAGTAACCCACCACTGACCTGCACCTACAGTAACCCACCACTGACCTGCACCTACAGTAACCCACCACTGACCTGCATCTACAGTATCCTCGAGACCCACCACTGACCTGCACCTACAGTAGCCTCGAGACCCACCACTGACCTGCACCTACAGTAGCCTCGAGACCCACCACTGACCTGCATCTACAGTACCCTCGAGACCCACCACTGACCTGCACCTACAGTAACCCACCACTGACCTGCACCTACAGTAGCCTCGAGACCCACCACTGACCTGCACCTACAGTAGCCTCGAGACCCACCACTGACCTGCACCTACAGTAGCCTCGAGACCCACCTCTGACCTGCACCTACAGTAGCCTCGAGACCCACCAC
The DNA here is from genome assembly GCA_958450375.1 of Homarus gammarus. Taxonomy (NCBI): domain Eukaryota; kingdom Metazoa; phylum Arthropoda; class Malacostraca; order Decapoda; family Nephropidae; genus Homarus; species Homarus gammarus. The sequence continues at coordinate 73,925 of CAUDMG010000599.1, forward strand.
TGACCTGCACCTACAGTAGCCTCGAGACCCACCACTTACCTGCACCTACAGTATCCTCGAGACCCACCACTGACCTGCACCTACAGTAGCCTCGAGACCCACCACTGACCTGCACCTGCAGTAGTCTCGAGACCCACCACTGACCTGCACCTACAGTAGCCTCGAGTACCACCACTGACCTGCACCTGCAGTAGTCTCGAGACCCACTCTGACCTGCACCTACAGTAGCCTCGAGACCCACCACTGACCTGCACCTACAGTAGTCTCGAGACCCACCACTGACCTGCACCTACAGTAGCCTCGAGACCCACCACTGACCTGCACCTGCAGTAGTCTCGAGACCCACCACTGACCTGCACCTACAGTAGTCTCGAGACCCACCACTAACCTGCACCTACAGTAACCCACCACTGACCTGCACCTACAGTAGTCTCGAGACCCACCACTGACCTGCACCTACAGTAGCCTCGAGACCCACCACTGACCTGCACCTACAGTAGCCTCGAGACCCACCACTGACTTGCACCTGCAGTAGCCTCGAGACCCACCACTGACCTGCACCTACAGTAGCCTCGAGACCCACCACTGACCTGCACCTGCAGTAGTCTCGAGACCCACTCTGACCTGCACCTACAGTAGCCTCGAGACCCACCACTGACCTGCACCTACAGTAGCCTCGAGACCCACCACTAACCTGCACCTACAGTAACCCACCACTGACCTGCACCTACAGTAGTCTCGAGACCCACCACTGACCTGCACCTACAGTAGCCTCGAGACCCACCACTGACCTGCACCTACAGTAGCCTCGAGACCCACCACTGACTTGCACCTGCAGTAGTCTCGAGACCCACCACTGACCTGCACCTACAGTAGCCTCGAGACCCACCACTGACCTGCACCTGCAGTAGTCTCGAGACCCACTCTGACCTGCACCTACAGTAGCCTCGAAACCCACCACTGACCTGCACCTACAGTAGCCTCGAGACCCACCACTGTCCTGCACCTACAGTAGTCTCGAGACCCACCACTGACCTGCACCTACAGTAGTCTCGAGACCCACCACTGACCTGCACCTACAGTAGTCTCGAGACCCACCACTGACCTGCACCTGCAGTAGTCTCGAGACCCACCACTGACCTGCACCTACAGTAACCCACCACTGACCTGCACCTACAGTAACCCACCACTGACCTGCACCTACAGTAGCCCACCACTGACCTGCACCTACAGTAACCCACCACTGACCTGCACCTACAGTGTGCAATTTTTGTTCTGGAAACTTAATGATTTACACAACTCAAACTCAACTTATAGCCCAATTAGTGATACACTTTTGGCGGGTAATGATGGTCAGTAATATAATTCGTTGCGTTAAGAACAAGAGAGAGTGTTGAGTGTGTGGGTGCGTGTTCACATAATCAGAAGGAAGTAGTTGGCTTTACTCGACTCACTGTTAGCACCAGGCATGACGTATCACCTGAACTCTGGCGGGAGGATACAGCCAAGTGTTGTGAGTCAGATCCGTGAATTAGAGAGAGGCGGTGACTTAGTGGCGGCCTCGGGAGACACTAGTGACCGCCTCACTCTAGTTGGCCTCCGTGACTCGCTGGCTCATATCTCTTCAATAAATCCTCTTTCCTTCTTCCTCATACTTCTAAATTTGTTATTATCTTCAGGTAAATATTTCTCCTTCTCTTTCCTATGTAAGACCTGTGTGTTGGTCTGAGACATTTAGCGGTCGTCTTTAAGGCAGGTCCTCGGTGGCTGTCACATCCTTCCCTCATTTTCTCGCCAAGATGCCGTCATAAATTATCCGTTGAAGGAAAGGGTGACGTTATGAGTTTGTACCATTTTTTAAATATTTTTTTTATCTAGTTTGCCTGTGAATATTAAAAATATTTTTCTTAAAGTATTATATTATCATAGTTTTTGTTCAAATTCTGTTTTTTATGTTTAATAATAATTTTATAAAAGTTGTTTGATAATCATGTGATCTTCTGCCTCCCTGGTCCTGCTGCAGTATATGTACCCCATAGTTACTCTCCCTCCCTGGTCCTGCTGCAGTATATGTACCTCATAGCTACTCTCCCTCCCTGGTCCTGCTGCAGTATATGTACCTCATAGCTACTCTCCCTCCCTGGTCCTGCTGCAGTATATGTACCCCATAGCTACTCTCCCTCCCTGGTCCTGCTGCACTATATGTACCCCATAGCTACTCTCCCTACCTGGTCCTGCTACAGTATATGTACCCCATAGCTACTCTCCGTCCCTGGTCCTTTTGCAGTATATGTACCCCATAGCTACTCTCCCTCCCTGGTCCTGCTGCAGTATATGTACCTCATAGCTACTCTCCCTCCCTGGTCCTGCTGCAGTATATGTACCCCATAGCTACTCTCCCTCCCTGGTTCTGCTACAGTATATGTACCCCATAGCTACTCTACCTCCTTGGTCCTGCTGCAGTATATGTACCCCATAGCTACTCTCCCTACCTGGTCCTGCTACAGTATATGTACCCCATAGCTACTCTCCCTCCCTGGTCCTGCTACAGTATATGTACCCCATAGCTACTCTCCCTCCCTGGTCCTGCTGCAGTATATGTACCCCATAGCTACTCTCCCTCCCTGGTCCTGCTGCAGTATATGTACCCCATAGCTACTCTCCCTCCCTGGTCCTGCTGCAGTACATGTACCCCATAGCTACTCTACCTCCCTGGTCCTGCTGCAGTATATGTACCCCATAGCTACTCTCCCTACCTGGTCCTGCTACAGTATATGTACCCATAGCTACTCTCCCTCCCTGGTCCTGCTACAGTATATGTACCCCATAGCTACTCTCCGTCCCTGGTCCTGTTGCAGTATATGTACCTCATAGCTACTCTCCCTCCCTGGTCCTGCTGCAGTATATGTACCCCATAGCTACTCTCCCTCCCTGGTCCTGCTGCAGTATATGTACCTCATTGCTACTCTTATCGTTAGATCAGACTCGCTTTATCTACAAGATTATATTCTCTCTTTTTTGCCTCACAATATCAGCAATAGACAAATGGTAACACGATAGTAACTACACCATTGCCACCGTTGTTGTTTTCATTGTTTTATAATTAACTCTGCTAATGCCCAACTTCATCCAGTATAATGGGGCTACATATATATAGTCACTCTAGACTACTGTGCTGAGACGCTGGGACAAGTAACTCTATGATCTGGAGTCTCCGGTGGACCTTGGTGCTCCAGGCTCCCACAGTCTCTAACACTATTGGGCCAAAACAATATTCGTCGCTCAGGTTCCTGTACTTTGTATCTCTCTGGTTTCCCCCTGAGCTGCTTCCCTCCCTGCTCCAGCTGCTTCCCTCCCTGCTCCAGCTGCTTCCCTCCCTGCTCCAGCTGCTTCCCTCCCTGCTCCAGCTGCTTCCTTCCCTGCTCCAGCTGCTACCTTCCTTTCCCCAGCTGCACTGTGGGTGAGAGCAGTAAGAGCCAAGGTTATAATGTTAACAGGTGGTTGTTCTCCACTAAATGTTTATCCTCCTTCCTCGCTTGTATGTCTGGCGGTAGTCAGTTTAAGGGTAATATATAAGACAATAATAATAATAATAATAATAATAATAATAATAATAATAATAATAATAATAATAACAATAAAAACAATAACAATAACAATAATAACAATAATAATAATAACAATAATAATGAAAATAATAATAATAACAATAATAATAATAACAATAATAATGATAATAATAATAATAATGATAATAATAATAATAATAATAATAATAATAATAATAATAATAATAATAATAGTAATAATAAAAAATAAGACACCAAGGGCTGCTGTTGTGGCACGCGTCATCGTCCTGGTATCCAACACAGCTCCTGGTCCCAAAACTCGCACCATAAACTTAGCTTCTGGCAGAATTTTCCATCTGTATTAAAATTAGTCGAGGATAAAATAAACAATTGAACATCATGACATAAATACAACAGATGATGATAACAGTAAAGCGAGGATGATAATTGAGCAGTGATACAACAAGAGTTAACAATATAAATATACCTGGTTGTGGGGGTCGTACAGATTACAAAAATAACCTGTACTCTTCTTCTTTTGGTAGTCATGAAAAACTCAACAGTTTCCACTGGCCAACTCAGGTTATTGCTGCTCCAGGAAACACACAAAATTTCTGCACTCTGGCTCAGACCACAGAAAGTAACACACTCACAACACACTATACAAGCGTTGTATTGCATTTATTGTACCTATTTTCGTGGCGGCTTGCAAACATCCCGGATATGCGTAAGTGACTATAAATTTAGTAACGAATATTGAAGTAAAAGAAAACATTATGTGAACCATGGCGGAGGGGAGGGCAGGGGTCAGTACTGGGTCACAATAGAGGGAATTGTTTGTCTTGTTAGACGTAATAATCATCAAGGGTCACAGAGAATGAGGCCAAACACTTCGAGAACAAAAATCAGCCCCCACCTCCCCCCCTCCCCCCTCCCCCCCCCAAAAAAAGAAAAAAGTCCAAATTCCAACTGAAAATATTCTGATGAATAAAACAAGAATCAAAAGATATAAATTCTCCTCATTTATATAAGAATAAATCGGAGAGGGCTGAACTGTACCTCAGAGTTACATACTTCAGCTGTGTAATGAATCATAGTGAACAGAATGAAAATAAAAACAATATAAAAAATAAACAACTTTCAGTTGCTGTACGTTTATATTTGTTCGTCTTTTGTTCAAGTTGTTTGGGATTACTGGCCTCTTCGCCGTTAGGCTATTTCGGCCGAAGCTGATTGGTTGGACTTCTTTTTTTTCTTTGTTCTTCTTTTAGTTTTTACTTTCCATTCTTCTTCTTGTTCTTCGTCTTCTTCTTTTTGGTCTTGTTCTGTCTGGTCTTCTATTATGATAATATTATCAGGTTCTTCGTTGTTCATATCTTGATTGTTCTGGTCTTGTTTGTTCTTATCTTGATTGTTCTTGTCTCGGTTGTTTTTGTCTAGTTTGTTCTGTTCTTGATTCTTGACTGCAAGGAGGGCCTCCTTGTAAGTCAATTTTTCTTTCGCCCGCAGCCTGGCCACCCTGCACTCCTCCCTCCACTTGGGACAAAGCCGGTCGGAGGAGGAGTGAGGGCCACCACAAGCCGCGCACTTCTTAACGGCCGCCTGGCAGTCAGCGTCGGTGTGGCCGGGTGCCCCGCAGCTTGAGCACACCTCGCGAGCACGACACTTCCTCGCCAGATGGCCATATTTCTGGCAATTGTAGCAGCGAGTGGGTTTTTGCTGTTGAGGTTTTACTGGGATTTTCTCCCAACCCAGTATAACGGAGCTAGGAAGTTCCTTAGGAAAACCAACCAGGGCAGTTGTGCTGGTCAGCTTCCTAAGTACTGAGAGCTGATCTCCAATCAGCTCGGCAAGTTCGTCTTTTTCGAGATACTCAATTTCAGAGTGGGAAATGACTCCCAAAACTAAGTTATCCTGAAGTAAGGCGTCAAACATGACGTCGACTCCATTGATGTTCACAAGGGGAGGCAATTTGTGGCCCTGCCCCCATTCCTCGAAGGTGATGATAAGGGAACCGCCTTTACTGCGCACGACCCCTGTCACCCCCTTGAGTCCAATGTGGTCAAAAAAGTCTTTAATAACAAGAAGATTTAGTTTCTTGCGCGAAGGGTGCTCGACCGGAATCAGTCTCACAACCTTCGCCTGGGCTAGGGTGAACATGGGCGCGTGGTACCTCAGGAGGAAGGAGCGGGGAGCCGGGAGAACCTACCTCGCCGAGGTTCAGTTCTCAAGTGTGTCTTTTGTTTCACTGGGAAGTATTTCAACCTTCGGAGACTGTTATTACACAAGCTTTTTCCCGACTTACATGTCCTGATCTCCAGTTGCTGCCAGACGTAGGACAACACGGGAGTATACAAACAACAGAAACAAAATATATGTATAGAAGAACTTCTCTCATGTGTGGCCTTAAGAGCGGCTGCTATAAATCTTACGTTTTTAGTCTAAGTTTTGGGAGAAAAAAAAATGATACTTTTTAATACAAATATTGTTGATATTCCCCGAGAAAAATAAGTTTGTCGGTCTCCTGTATTGCTAACCTATAATACGCGCTTAAAGACCTGAGTTATTGCCGAGCTGTATTACGTTATTACATCAACATTGTCCACGTTTATTGTGATAAAGACTTTGTGTACGGTGATTAAAGACCCGGCCTTTAAAAAACTTAGACATCCTTGCAATAGCAAGAATAAATAACAATGATTTTTTTACGAATAGCTTGTTAAAACTAATGGTTACCTCTCGTGCACTGATGCCACTAAGCGTGAATTTGTTCCGGCGGTAAAATCTGCAACTAACACAACGACGACCCTGTGAGGTGACAAGGTGTATGGCCAGGTAACTCACCACTCACGCTGGCTAACTACCTGTAGTAGCCGGCAGAATGAACCACCAGTTACTGCCGGTTAGACCAAGGAACTTGCCTATGACTTGCCTAGTGTGTTTATAGGTTCTTCTGTTAGTATTATTGCTCTTCAGTAGATTGATTCCCCTTCACGTGTTACCTCCTCCAGTCTATCTCCTCGAGGTCACTCATCTGCGCGGGGTGATGCTGACCACTACACAGTAAGTCGGTCTTTTGGGGGGAAATCTTGGCATAATGTGAACCAGACATGATAAGTTTTCACAGGAATCCTCTTATCATTTGGTATTCTGGATTTTATCTTTATTTTCTATGTTTAGTACACAGGGAACACTGGGGACGGCACACTATATATTTTCTCTCACGAAGGAGGTGAGAAAGCATCTGTTTACAAAAAAATTTTAGTACAATTTCGGTGACCCTTTCACTACCATTTTTGCGACACAACTCCAGGTAGCCAAGCGGGTGTTGACACATTCCAACTGGTGAAAATTATTTGTCAGTTTGTCATCAGAGGAACATTATATGGATAGAGTGTACAGTATATTGTAAACCCAAACCGAACCGACTCGGACCAACTCCGTCAACTTAATGAACTTATATAAAGGTTTTTGTAATATAATCAGAATTACTTGCAATAAAATCTTGGCGATATGTTTGTCTATTAGTGAAAGTTTTCAGTGTATGGGACACGTGCTGCCAGTCGAAGCCTGTAACAAATGTTCTATAGAATGAGAATATTACAAGTAAGTTAAGTGTCACACCATACAGTATATTAAGGGAACTCACCAGTATTTTTTTCACAACATTAGTTTTGTTTCTCTGCAAATATTCATTTTTTTTCTGGTTGTCTACAACTGTCGGCTGACTTACAGGAAGAAAACCCACTGAAGAATAATTGAGCGATATTGTGACAGACGCCAACAGAGTACAGTACAGTACAGTACAGTGCAGTACAGTACAGAGAGAATGATTAAAATATAATATAAAATATAGTCCATCTTATTAACTTTTACACTATTACCATCCAACTACCTGCTCTCTCTCTCTCTCTCTCTCTCTCTCTCTCTCCCAGGTGTTATTTCAATCATTGCTCCGTGAGACGTGTACTGTACCTGTTAGCTAGCTCCCCAAGCCTGGTCCCGCGACACACTCACCGCTTCTTCCTCCCACAAATACTCTATAGAATCCACTCACTGGACAAGAGACCAATAATATGCCTCCTCTCCTTCCACAGCCAATCTATAGACTCTTCTCCCCTTCAGTGTTTTACCTCCCTCCTACACTCAAGCGTCGGGTCAGGACTATTGGGGAGGTGTAGACTGACTTGTCTGTATCCTCGAGCACAGACGTGATTTGGGTGTCTGCCTGACTCTCTTACCATTTAGTTACTATTACTCATATTAGAAAAAGAACGATGGAAATGTAGTTCAGTTTACAACAGGTTGTTAAGTTAGTGACTACATCATAAGCTTTAAAACAGGGGTTCTCAACCAGGGGGGAATTTCCCCCCTCAGGTTTTCAGGGGGGGGGGGGGGGAAACTGATACTAATATGGAAAAAAATAAAGGATTTTCAGTATTATATGCATATTATTTGGAATGCACTTTTTAAGGCAGACAATCTTGGAAAGGAGGGGGGAATGACATTCTGACATATGGTGAAAGGGGTGCATGGGGCAAACAAGGTTGAGAACCACTGCTTTAAAAGTTTCTAATCGGTGTTCTAATCCAATCATAACAACAGTGTTTGAAGAATCTTTGATAATAAACCAGCCTCTGGGGACAATTGGGAGTATTACTTACGTAATGCTGCATTGCCGCTCTAACACATTAAACAATAACTTGTTTAAACTCAGAAGTGCCTGAGTGCGGCGACTTTACCATTCAAAGACGGGACCAAAAACACAAGATTACCCTGCAGTAATCTTCATTTTTATCCGTTTCCTGTATCTTGTTATCGAAAAGAAATAACAAAAGACTAGGTAAAAAAAAACATTATAGATTTTTATATTCTCTCTCTTCTTAGATGTGTGTGTGTGTGTGTGTGTGTGTGTGTTGATGAAACTGGTCATCTTAGGTGGTGTTAACCCTAAGATAGGGGTCTGGCGGCCAGATGGATACACCCCTCGCCTCCTGTCCCAAGAGTCTCTGGTTTGACCCCGAGGCACACCCAGTCCACCCAGCTGTACCTAACTTTATAGTGAAGGCGGTCGAGAGAAAATAGTTCAATGTTCAGTTCACAGGTAAGGTTAGCGTTGTATTGGAAGCGCCAAACTGTAAGTAAAATCCTTTTATTTCAATTTGTATTTCATTATTTGAAATATATAGTGAACAAGTAGTGGTACGTCCAAAATACACCGCCGCCCCCCCCCCCCTCCCATGCTATACCACAAACAAAAGATGAGTAAAAGGGGGGATGCCAAAGCTCCAGGTTAATTTTGTGTCCAAATTTCAGCTTCCTGCTCAAAAAGTGCCTGAGATATCACCCATACAAACAATAACAGAGCAAACAATCAGTACCTCTCTTTCGGAATTTAAACCCTTGAAGAACACACTTCGGGCGGCACCTGGAGATGGAATGGGGGAGGAAGTGTACAAAAGATACAATACTGGATAGTTAAAAAAGTTGAGCGGGTGTAGAGGAGGATGATGGATGAGGGAGAGAGTAAGAGCGTTGGGTCTCGAGAGAGGGTGGAGCTGAGGCGGTGCTGATGAGACGAGGGTAATGTGACTATCCTTTTAATGTCTTTGTTGTTTGAGTAGCAGAAGATTTTAGAATGTTGAAATAAATTTTTTTGTGTAGTTTGGAATGTGAAGATTTGCAGCTCAATAAAGGAAAGATTTAAGGATGTGGAAGAAGATTATTTAATATGTCCACACATTAATCTGAGAACTAATAAACATAGTTAAAGCTACGTTAGGTAAGATCTTATAGGTTTAAGACATACAATAACATGAACTTACAGCCAAACTTATGTAGAAGTCATAGTATTACAATTGTTAATAACTGTGTGTATATATTGTAGGTCGTTGTCCATTTCCCCTAATCTTATCAACTTAGTTTAGAAAGACACTTATTTTTCTTTAACGTTTTCTCCTAAGCGTTAACATTATTGATCCTTATAATGTTTATGATGCCCACTAGTATTTATGTCATATGAATTAATGGACTCGCCCGATTATTATTAGTGTCATATTATTTGTTGCCTGAACTCATTTTTAAAGATACTCAAGTGTACAATCTTGTATATAAACAAGTAATCGAGTTAATTTTATCTAAACAAGGAAGTGAAAGGAAGAGTGAAGAGTGGAATGTATATATATATATATATATATATATATATATATATATATATATATATATATATATATATATATATATATATATATATATATATATATGTGTGTAACCGGTCGGAATTTACTGGACTTTATTTTCTCACTTGACTTGGGGTTTATTAAAGATTAATAGATGGTAATGGCAGTGGAAGCGCCCCTTTGAGAAAAATCCCGAACCAGCACAAGAACACTTAAATCTACTAAACAAAATGAATTGTCCGTGACCCGTGGAAGGATAGCGTCTGTGACTGGGATGAATGAGACACACTGTAAAATTTAAACACTTATATTCCCTCCAACACTACAAACACAATCAAATAATGGTACACCAATATGCCCCCCCCCTCTTAACTTGAACTTAAAACACTACTCTTGGGAATGAAAGTTATACATGATATAGAAATTATTAGAAACTCAGGCAACAATAAATTTGAAGTAGTGAGAAATGTTGCTTGCACACATGAAACAGGCCCTAAGGGTTTTCACAGAATAATATCCACCACCGCGGAAGTGGTATAAAAATAAGAAATTATTAATTCCACCATGAATAGGCCTAAAGGGCACTCAATATAATTATGTTACACCAACCGATGCAGGCCTTAAGGGTTTTCAACAAAATAATATCAATCACTGAGAAAATTGTATCAAAAAATGATAAATCTATAACTCTACAAAGAATAGGCCCTAAGGGCACTCAACAAAATTATATCACCCCAACAGATGCACACTTCCTGACCTAACTCTGGGGAACAAAGGTTATACCTGAGATCGGAATTATGAAGAAAAATTAGATGCATTAACAGAATCAAATCACAGTATCACTCTGGTTCCACTTAGTGACACAAACATTCAAAAAACAATACTATCAAAATTATTTAAGAAATATTAAACTACACACGTCAAGATAATATCAGTAACTGAGAAATGGTATTAACTACACCCAAATATATTGTCACAATTATAAAGACGTTACTGAGTCCAATACCCGTGAACCATGCTCCCTAACCTAACACACACACAGATTCCACCTGCACTCCGTAGTCGTTTAAGGCACAACCAACAGGCACCCGTAGTTGAAGGCCCAAATAAGCCTTTCTCCACCTTGGAAAGTGTACCTCTAAACTCCACTGACTCTTGGCCCCAGTGTGCGACCCTGTATCACTCAGCTAGCTTCACTTTACCCCCCCCCCCCCTCGGTACATCCATAAAGCGGAAGGGAGTGAGCCAATCAGACCTTGTACAGTTGAGAGAAGCTTTAGCTTCCCGTTAGCAAGAGGGTTTCACTAAGCTGCTCGAGACATGTGGTGTTGTGAGCCGAGGTGGAGGAGAGCTGATGACCCCCAACGATCGTCCCGTCGTCAGCTGGGCACCCAGACGGCTAGATTCCCTCAAGAGATCCTTTGATACCCCGCTAAACAGTGACAGGCCTACACTGATCGGTCCAATGGCGACAATCGCCACCCTCAATCATCAACGGCAGTCTCAAACGGCAGTCAATCTCTTGCTGTCATCACTCTCGCAGTCAATTTCTCGCAGTCAAGTGGGTTCTGACGGAAACCCTGAAATGAACTCACTGTTAGCTCTTGTTAACTTTACCACTGCCCTATCTAACCCTGTCTGAGATCGAATGAGACTTACTTGTTATACTGCAATAGTGCAACACAGGTGACTAGGCCACGTGACTATTTCTGTGGACGGACGTGTAGGGATGTCCTGTAGGTCCAATCGCTTTCATGTGACTGAGGGAGAGCCAGCGTCGCGTCTCTCCAAGGCGCTAGCTTAGGCCTACGTGACATATTTTCCGCCTAACTAATAACTCCTTGGGACACCTGTGACATTATTCAGACTGATAAACGATCTATAATAATTTCAAATTCAATAATAGTCCCTTAACTTCATGAATCGCATCATTATTAATTCGGCAAATTACATTTAATATCACTTAGGCCTAGTTCCACAACCTCTCTCTATGTGCAGGGAGCACTCTCTTCCCTCCGACGACCTTGAAAGCTCAGTATTGCCAATTGCCCTGTGTTTGAAATTACTCTGAAATTTCTGAATATTATATATATATGTATATATATATATATATATATATATATATATATATATATATATATATATATATATATATATATATATATATATATATACAAGTAAATCACTGCAGGTGCGCGTGATCCAATTATATGCTGATGACCACACGGAAACAAGAAAACACGAAGTTCCCAAATGCCCTTGGGACTTGATCTCACTCTCCTCTAATCTATATATTAGCCTTGTCAAGTATTACTCTTTAGTCTCTATTCACCCCTGAAGATGTGAATTACACGAAAGTGCTTGGGAACTTCGTGTTTTCTTGTTTCCTTGTGGTTATCAGTGTATATATATATATATATATATATATATATATATATATATATATATATATATATATATATATATATATATATATATATATATATATAACAATGCAAGGAAATGTTCAAGTCATCAGCACAAACAGGTGAGCAGCTCGACTTATATTTTGGTTTAATTTAGTATCCTGAAATTCTGGCTGAAGTCAGGAGTGAATTATTCAGTTTTCATTTGGTGTTTCTTGTGCTGGTGTGGTGTGTGGCTGGTGATGGGGGTGGGAGATGTGGTGGACGTCAGGGAGCAGCACTGAGAGCCAATTAACTGTCAGGAGAGTTGGCTGGCCGGGCCTCCACGTGTCCAACGATTTCGGCAGATCATTTGCTGTTTTCTCGTCGTGGGAGAGTGACGGTGTTACTGTGTTCCTCTCACCCTTAATAAGAAGACTTTCTCTACTGACTAAGAGCTCTGTAAGCCTTAGTTGTGTTGGTTTAGCCTTTGTGTGATTGGGTTGTGTTGCCTTAATGTATCTATATATATGAGTTAAGGTTCTTATCTAGACTGGCTGTAGCACCTGTCTTCCTAGACTGTGTCGACTGTTTACATAGTTTGAAGAACATTTGATAGACTGCAATATCGTCCTCATACTGGTCAGGACAGAAGCCTCACAAGGATCACCGGAGTATAACGCTGAAACCAGCACCTATTAACAGGGTAATACTATTTTTCTTATGAAAATGTAAAATAATGTAATTTACATTTATTCCATATAAGTTAATCTTAAGTTGTTTCAAGTTACTGAAAGTTGTCTCAGTATGTGTGAATGTCAACGTGATCACTGAACCCAGGACGGTACTTTTAATGAGGGCGGGGGAGGAGGGCAGGGGAGGGAGTAACGCAACATTTAGGTCACCCTGTTCCCTCTTTCTGCTGCCATACAACCGTATCATTAACACGGACACCACTGGGATCTGTATTAGAGAGTCTAAGGGTTACTTCCCTATATGATACCAAGTCTCAGTCTAACGCTGTAATAAAGCCAACTGACCACTCTCTCGAACACAAACTCTGAGGTGGGGTATAAATGATAATGTGTGAATACTGGTCCATAAATAACAGAACTGACCTCCTATGGCAAGATGAAAGCTTTCCTAAATTACTACAGCGTGTTGGCACCGATAGGTTCCACTTTCCCGACACCTTCACGTTACCATCAACGTCTTGGACATTGTCTCAGTTTAATATTTTTATAAGTCGTATCGTCTCGGCAAAATGTGATCTTTAACACCAAACTACCACCAAGGGCGTCAAAGGGGGAGTAAATGCGTTCTTTGTGTCTCCCCTTCCCTCAGGGGTTTTGAAATGGACTGACACGCTTCAAAGATTCCCTGTGGACCACGCTGGTACTGTACGGTATTGTAAGAAAACCTTCAAGCCAATATTTATCATTCCATTATGTTGCGGTATTTGTTGATGGAGTTTTATGACATAACTGCTACCATATTTGATAAGTTCTGTATGACAGAGTCAACACCTGCCATAAAGTACTGACGGAGGTGTTATCTATCAATAATAATAATAATAATAAATTATTATTATTATTATTATTATTATTATTATCATTATCATTATCATTATTATTATTATTATTATTATCATTATCATTATCATTATTATTATTATCATTATTATTATCATTATCATTATCATTATCATTTCTACTATTACTATGTATAAGCTACAGCTCTTGAAAATGGAACGAAGCCATTTCAGTAATTATATTTTTTCAAGTTTTGAACTATTTCTCGAGCTGTTATTACTCTCTCTCTCTCTCTCGCACTCAGAAAATAAGATGTTTGCTGTTTTTTTGGTGCATCAATCTACCTAAACGTTGAAAAAAAAGAGAGAACGACTTATCTGTCCAGTGAATTTGCATAAATGTGTTGCATTTGAAAGGAGAAAATATTCGGTGTTGTATAATAATTACTCTTCTCTTAATTAAGGCAACGAATGTGCTGTAAAAATGTTGTGTTGTAACACGAGATTAAATTACTTCCTTATCTAGTAAACCTTCAAAGTTGACCTGATATACAGCGATGGTGGTCATTTACCTTGAGCCTTTACACTGTTCCATGTTGCCTAATTACGTAAGCTGATGCCAAGAAGTGTAGAAGGACTTAGTGTAGGATCATAAGGTAAGGCAGTGGTTGAACCCACGCGCTAAGGTTCACGCTTTACGTCAGTGAGCTTGGGGTTATTGCTTCTGGCAGCGGCAGGGAGGATCATGGAGTAACATTACCTGGCTCAAGGAACCACCAGGTAGGCGCTGCACTACTTCCTCATACTACAGGTAAATAGGTAAACTTTCCTCTAATTTATGCGTGAAATTTATATTTATTTTGATATTACTAAATTAGTTTTGTGATAGAGTATTTAAACTTAGTCTTCATAACCAGAAGTAAATTCACCCCATATATCCCTGCTAAGTAAATTATATATCCAGCTTACATTATTCTTCTTCTTGCGGCCAGAGATACAAGGCCTAACGGAGCTGACGTCACATGTATCTGACGTCACGGGGTGTAGTATAAGGCCGCGTGACATTGAAATACAATTATAAAATACTAAAATTTGTTCACTTAATTTAATATTTTTTTATTAGCTGCTATTACATTAGCAATATGTTGTATAAATTAGATATAACCATTTTGTAAATATCTTAGTCTAACGAAATTTTACTGATAATACATGTTTTTTTTGTTTTTGTTTTTTTTGGTTGATGTGTAGCTTGGCTGATGTGTAGCTTGGCTGGTGTGTAGCTTGGCTGATGTGTAGCTTGGCTGATGTGTAGCTTGGCTGGTGTGTAGCTTGGCTGATGTGTAGCTTGGCTGGTGTGTAGCTTGGCTGGTGTGTAGCTTGGCTGATGTGTAGCTTGGCTGATGTGTAGCTTGGCTGGTGTGTAGCTTGGCTGGTGTGTAGCTTGGCTGGTGTGTAGCTTGGCTGGTGTGTAGCTTGGCTGGTGTGTAGCTTGGCTGGTCTGTAGCTTGGCTGGTGTGTAGCTTGGCTGTTGTGTATCTTGGCTGTTGTGTATCTTGGCTGTTGTGTATCTTGGCTGGTGTGTAGCTTGGCTGGTGTGTAGCTTGGCTGGCGTGTAGCTTGGCTGGCGTGTAGCTTGGCTGGCGTGTAGCTTGGCTGATGTGTAGCTTGGCTGGTGTGTAACTTGGTTGGCGTGTAGCTTGGTTGGCGTGTAGCTTGGTTGGCGTGTAGCTTGGCTGGTGTGTAACTTGGTTGGCGTGTAGCTTGGTTGGCGTGTAGCTTGTGTTACGAACCCCGCCACCAATTGTCATGATCTACCTACCCAGCACTACGAACCACGCCATCTATTGTCTTGATCTACCTACCCAGCACCACGAGCAACGCCATCTAGGGACGAAACACGAGTATGACTTGGTTACCACTCCCGGGTTTCCCTTCTCCATATCCTGGTTGTTGCGTCACCTCCTCAAAGTCTTCTTTGTCAGCTCCAATTCGAGGAGAGAGGACTTCACTCTGGGAAGCGACCACAGGATCACCTATCCTGGAAACCTACGGCACAGTGACTACCTACCGTCTTCTACAATACTCAGCCTTACTCGTCAGCCATCTCAGCTCCGCACTTAAGTATTTGTAATCTTATATTGCCTCCCCCACGTCCACTTGCTTCAAATTATTGTATGTTGTATAAATATGTATATACTGTTAATGTTTAGGTTAAGTATGGTTAAGGGTAAATTATAGGAAGCTGAATATTTTGTTGAGGAATTTATGGTACTTTATTATACGCAACAAAAACTCGCATCCTTTGTCTACCCTTTTATAGTCCGATTGTCTTTGTTTTTTTATTGTTGTTGCCTGTTGGGATCTGGGTAGACTTTTAACTATATTCTAAATCCCCAACTCGTAACACTTGGCTGGTGTGTATCTTGGCTGGTGTGTATCTTGGCTGGTGTGTAGCTTGGCTGGCGTGTAGCTTGGCTGGTGTGTAGCTTGGCTGGTGTGTAGCTTGGCTGGCGTGCAGCTTGGCTGGCGTGTAGCTTGGCTGGCGTGTAGCTTGGCTGGTGTGTAGCTTGGCTGGTGTGTAGCTTGGCCAGAAAGTAAATGAATGAAATTAACTCGAGAATAAGTCTTGTCTCCTTTGTGCTTTATTTTGTCATTTAATGGAGAATATTATCTAATGATGAATGAAATTAGGTGAGGATGCTGAGGAAAAAATATTTACCGGTAATGATTTTCTGGCAAATTCGGACGATCATCGACGTAAAAGGCAAAACATATAACAAAGAATTTATGACCTTGAAGCATACCACGCAGGTAATGACAGAACTAACAGATTATTGCATAAATGAACTAAAAATTTAATATATACTAACAGGTAAATTTCAGACAGATCATCTTGAAGAAAGGTTTGGTCAGTATCGCCAGCTGGCAGGTGGCCAGTACAACATATCTGTGCGTCAAGTGTTAGAGTGTGAAAAAAACTCAGAATGATGTTTGTATTGTATTTGATCCTACCACTTCATAACCAAAATGTTGACTTGAGGAAGTTTGAGGAACTAACCGGGATGATATGGAAAAGAAGCACAAGGTAGATCTTCATAAACTCAACGGAGATGTGACAGATAATGATGTTAAAAAATGTAAGGACGTTCTTCGTGTTGTAGCCCACTTAGCTGGTTACTGCTGCTATACAGTTGTCAAGAAAATTAAATGTAATTTTTGTAAGGAATTAATAACGTGAACACAGAGTGAAGATAAACTGCCATTCAGCGTATTAGCGGAGGTTCTCTGTTGTACCCAAATGTAACTGCAACAAACATTGTTCTATACAATTATATTATTGTTAACAAATTGACAGAAAATAATTTTTTCTCATTCTGTCAACCAGAGAAACTTAACAATGAACATTTCGTTGAGTGTTCCGGCAGATAACACTGGGCTGCATTTGAAAAAACAAAACCATGAGGTGCCGGGTTTCTTAGCTGATTCTTTATGTATTTTGCGTGCTGATTCCAAAAATGCCATTCATTTTGCCCAATCAGGTCAGATTTTTATGCTATGGGAATTAGGAAAAAATCGAAATTCTTAAATATGATGTCAAATTTTTATGCAAAATATATCATAAGAAATGTAACCACAACACATAGGACCAAAATATGTCAACTACATAGATGCCTTTACAGTTAGACATGCATAAATGGCTGTCGCAGAGAGTTTCTTTGGTGGTTGGTGTCTGGGGCGTCCCGTTTCAGACACCAACAGTAGTCGGCGAGCATGTTGATATCCCAGCGACCCTGGTACCGCTCCTCCATTACACGGATATCTTGATGGAAGCGTTCTCCTTGTTCCTCACTCACATCACCACAGTTCTCTGGAAAGTAGTCCAAGTGGGAGCTGAGGAAGTGCATCTTGATGGACATGCATGCACCAAGAACTTTGTAGCTCAGAAGTAGGTCCTCAACAACTCGTCCATACTCTGGACTTCTGTAGTTGCCAAGAAAATTGGAGACAATAGACTTAAAGGCATGCCAGGCTTTCTTCTCATTTACATCCATGCTGCAATCAAACTTGGGATCTTTGAAAAGCTCTCTGATCTGAGGGCCATCAAAAATCCCTGCATTCAGCTTTGCCTCACTGACTTTTGGAAATTTTTCTTTCAGAAAATTGAAAGCCTGGCTTTTTTGTCCAGTGCCTTTACAAAGTTTTTGAACAGACCGAGCTTGATCTGCAGTAGCGGAAGAAGAATGTTCTGCGGATTCACCAGAGCATGGGCAACAACATTGTGAGAACCTGGAGTAAGTCCACTTCTTGCAGGCCAGTCACGTTGCATGTAGTGCTGCGTGTCTGCTCGACTATCCCACAGACAGAGGAAACATGGAAACTTGGTGTAACCACCTTGTAGGCCCAGCACCATGGACACAACCTGTGGAAAAAACAGATTAAAAATATGTTTAGCTGAATAGTTTTATTATTAAAAAATATTAACACTTCATAATATGACAGTATGTCGGCAGACATAATTACCTATTAGAAAAACTGTCAACAAAATATCAATTTTTGAAAGCAACTGTTTTTGGTGTATTAAATTACCTTCATGTCTCCACAGATCTTCCAATTGTGGTCTTTATACTTCAGAGCAGTTAACAGATACTCCATGTTGTTGTAGTTCTCATCCATCTGCACTGAATGCCCCACCGGAACAGACGCGACCTGGTTTCCATTGAACAACAACACAGCTTTCAAGCTTCTTTTTGATGAGTCAATGAAGAGCCGCCACTCTGATATATTGTATGATATTCCCATAGCTGCAATGAGTCCACTGATATTGTTGCAATACACCAATGAAGTTTCCTTGTCAAAACTGAAGAACTTGCGAAATTCCTTGTCACGGTTACGGTACCAGGCAAATGTTGTTCCTGGTGCTAAGACATTGTGTTCGCAAAGCCGTGATCCTAGTAGTTGAGCTGATTCCTTAGACAAGCACAAGTCTCTTGTTAAATCATTCAACTCAGCTTGACTGAAGGGTATGGGCTCTTTTGCAGAAGCTGTGGGCAAGTATGTACTAGAAGCGTCAGTCTCTTCTATGTCTTCATCGATATCATGATCGTCATCGAGTATCATGTCCCTATAGTTTTCTGGTGGAGTTGGAATTGGTATTCCTGGTCCGTGAGGAACTGGTTTGATGGCTGAGGACCCCATTTTGAGCGAAAAATGCCAATATTTTACCTGAATCTCCGCTTAAAATGCTATAGCACAAAATTCTGACCTGATTGAGCAAAATGGATAACATTTTTGAGATCAGCATGCAAAATACACCCAGAAAAGCTTAATAATACACAAACCTCAAAAACTATGCAGGGCAGTGTAATGTTGTTCTTTTTCCCACCGACTTTTGTGATGGTGGTCACAGTACGGATAAGGTAGAAAGAATGTTGCTATGGGCTTCTTCTAATGCTCTGCTAAACAATTATTGTGGTAGGGAGAACAATAACATAGCTGCCACCAAGAACCTTGAGAAAAAAAATAAAACTTCAAACATTAAGCTAAGTACAGTAGTTGTAAGCAACAAATCGTGTGTATTAAGTCACACCTTCTCTACTTAGGAGGTAAATAAATGTTAGTAGCCATTGTTAACTTCACTGTTTTAGTTGAGGACCTATGAGGGGGAAAACAGGCATTATTTTTAAGGATGAGATTGGTATGTGTTGGTACTAGAGGTGATGACGTCACGCGAGGCCTTGTATCTCGGTGGTCTTGGCTGTACTCGATAATGTGTCGTCCATCGTTCTGTTCGTCGACACACTCACTCTCACATACCTGAAACACGTCACGTTCTGCCTTCTGTCTCCAGTTATTCTTACATGTCTCTCTCCTTTTCTCTACTTATTTTACTCTTTCTTCTTGTTCACTATTATCTTTCGCCCACTACACACGCCCCCAAACTTATTCACTGACGTTTGTAACTTTTCTTCTAAATCGCTCAACAATTTTCTTACAATTATTATTTATGGTGATTGAATATTCAAATTATGAGATATGACCGAGCGAAAAAATGTGGGGTACACCCGATATAATAGTGATATTGATGTGTCCATGTCATTGAGTGAATTAATAAATAGTTGTATCGAAGAGGTGTTTAACAAGTTTTCCCTTTAAGAAGTAATATATGTGTATTGACATACGAGATAAGGTAAGCGTATTGACGCTGAGTAAATAAAATCCCGGCCACGCTACCTAGTTTCCTATTTTTACATCATCGTCTCTGTCCCATTATACAACCCTCCCTGCACCACTACACAACCCTCCCTACACCGCTACACAACCCTCAAAAGCCACTACACAACCCTCCCTACACCACTACACAACCCTTCCTACACCACTACACAACCCTCCCTGCACCACTACACAACCCTCCCTACACCGCTACACAACCCTCCCTGCACCACTACACAACCCTCCCTACACCGCTACACAACCCTCAAAAACCACTACACAACCCTCCCTACACCACTACACAACCCTCCCTGTACCACTACACAACCCTCCCTGTAACACTACACAACCCTCCCTACACCACTACACAACCCTCCCTACACCGCTACACAACCCTCCCTACACCACTACAAAACCCTCCCTGCACCACTACACAACCCTCCCTGTACCACTACACAACCCTCCCTGTACCACTACACAACCCTCCCTACACCGCTACACAACCCTCCCTGCACCACTACACAACCCTCCCTACACCACTACACAACCCTCCCTACACCGCTAAACAACCCTCCCTGCACCACTACACAACCCTCCCTGTACCACTACACAACCCTCCCTGTACCACTACACAACCCTCCCTGTACCACTACACAACCCTCCCTGCACCACTACACTACCCTCCCTGCACCACTACACAACCCTCCCTACACCACTACACAACCCTCTTTACACCACTACACAACCCTCCCTGCACCACTACACAACCCTCCCTACACCACTACACAACCCTCCCTACACCACTACAAAACCCTCCCTGCACCACTACACAACCCTCCCTGTACCACTACACAACCCTCCCTGTACCACTACACAACCCTCCCTACACCGCTACACAACCCTCCCTGCACCACTACACAACCCTCCCTACACCACTACACAACCCTCCCTACACCGCTACACAACCCTCCCTGCACCACTACACAACCCTCCCTACACCACTACACAACCCTCCCTGCACCACTACACAACCCTCCCTGCACCACTACACAACCCTCCCTGCACCACTACACAACCCTCCCTGCACCACTACACAACCCTCCCTACACCGCTACACAACCCTCCCTGTACCACTACACAACCCTCCCTGCACCACTACACAACCCTCCCTACACCACTACACAACCCTCCCTACACCACTACACAACCCTCCCTGCACCACTACACTACCCTCCCTGCACCACTACACAACCCTCCCTACACCACTACACAACCCTCTTTACACCACTACACAACCCTCCCTGTACCACTACACAACCCTCCCTGTACCACTACACAACCCTCCCTACACCACTACACAACCCTCCCTACACCACTACACAACCCTCCCTCCACCACTACACAACCCTCCCTCCACCACTACACAACCCTCCCTCCACCACTACACAACCCTCCCTACACCACGACACAACCCTCCCTCCACCACTACACAACCCTCCCTCCACCACTACACAACCCTCCCTACACCACTACACAACCCTCCCTACACCACTACACAACCCTCCCTACACCACTACACAACCCTCCCTGTACCACTACACAACCCTCCCAACACCGCTACACAACCCTCCCTGTACCACTACACAACCCTCCCTGTACCACTACACAACCTTCCCTACACCACTACACAACCCTCCCTACACCACTATACAACCCTCCCTACACCGCTACACAACCCTCAAAAACCACTACACAACCCTCCCTCCACCACTACACAACCCTCCCTACACCACTACACAACCCTCCCTACACCACTACACAACCCTCCCTACACCGCTACACAACCCTCAAAAACCACTACACAACCCTCCCTGTACCACTACACAACCCTCCCTACACCACTACACAACCCTCCCTACACCACCACACAACCCTCCCTGCACCACTACACAACCCTCCCTGTACCACTACACAACCCTCCCTACACCACTACACAACCCTCCCTACACCGCTACACAACCCTCCCTGCACCACTACACAACCCTCCCTACACCACTACACAACCCTCCCTCCACCACTACACAACCCTCCCTCCACCACTACACAACCCTCCCTCCACCACTACACAACCCTCCCTACACCACTACACAACCCTCCCTACACCACTACACAACCCTCCCTACACCACTACACAACCCTCCCTGTACCACTACACAACCCTCCCTGCACCACTACACTACCCTCCCTGCACCACTACACAACCCTCCCTACACCACTACACAACCCTCTTTACACCACTACACAACCCTCCCTGTACCACTACACAACCCTCCCTGCACGACCACACAACCCTCCCTGCACCACTACACAACCTTCCCTGCACCACTACACAACCCTCCCTACACCACTACACAACCCTCCCTGCACCACCACACAACCCTCCCTGCACCACTACACAACCTTCCCTGTACCACTACACAACCTTCCCTGTACCACTACACAACCCTCCCTGCACCACCACACAACCCTCCCTACACCACTACACAACCCTCCCTACACCACTACACAACCCTCCCTACATCACCACACAACCCTCCCTGCACCATCACACAATCCTCCCTACACCACTACACAACCCTCCCTGCACCACCACACAACCCTCCCTGCACCACCACACAACCCTCCCTGCACCACCACACAACCCTCCCTACACCACTACACAACCCTCCCTACACCACTACACAAACCTCCCTACACCACTACACAACCCTCCCTACACCACTACACAACCCTCCCTGCACCACCACACAACCCTCCCTACACCACTACACAACCCTCCCTACACCACTACACAACCCTCCCTACACCGCTACACAACCCTCAAAAACCACTACACAACCCTCCCTACACCACTACACAACCCTCCATGCACCACTACACAACCTTCCCTGCACCACTACACAACCCTCCCTACACCACTACACAACCCTCCCTGCACCACCACACAACCCTCCATGCACCACTACACAACCTTCCCTGTACCACTACACAACCCTCCCTGCACCACTACACATCCTTCCCTGCACCACTATACAACCCTTCCTACACCGCTATAGTCATAGTCCACCAAGACTATACTCTTAGTACACCAAGACTATACTCATAGCACACCAAGACTATAGTCTTGATGTACCGAGGCAATAGTCTTGGTGTCCAAAAGATGCTATAAAACACCGATATATATATATATATATATATATATATATATATATATATATATATATATATATATATATATATATATATATATATATATATATTTTTATATATATATTTTTATATATATATTTTTATATATATATATTTTTATATATATATATTTTTATATTTATATATTTTTTATATATATATATTTTATATATATATTTTATATATATATTTTTATGTAGATATATTTATGTATATATATTTATATATATATATTTATATATATATGTAATATTCAGATATTTCAAATGCCCCGCCATTAGGGATACTGAGCGTTCAAGGTCGTCTGAGGGAAGAGAGCGCTCCCCGCACATAGTGGGAGGTTGTGAAACTAGGCCTATATGATATTAAATGTAATTTGCCAAATTAATAATGATGCGATTCATGAAGTTAAGGGACTATTATTGGATTTGAAATTATTATAGATCGTTTATCAGTCTGAATAATGTTACGGGTGTCCCAAGGAGTTATTAGTTAGGCGGAAAATATGTCACGTAGGCCTAAGCTAACGCCTTGAGAGGACGCGACGCTGGCTCTCCCTCAGTCATGGAGAAGCATTCAGACAAACAAGACGTCCCTGCGCGTCCGTCACAGAAATAGTCACGTGGCCTAGTCACCTGTGTTGCACTATTGCAGTATAACAAGTAAGTCTCATTCGATCTCAGACAGGGTTAGATAGGGGCAGTGGTAAAGTAAACTAGAGCTAACAGTGAGTTCATTTCAGGGTTTCCGTCAGAACCCACTTGAACGGAGTTGACTGCGAGAGATTGACTGCCGTTTGAGACTGCCGTTGATGATTGAGGGTGGCGATTGTCGCCATTGGACCTATCAGTGTAGGCCTGTCACTGTTTAGCGGGGTATCAAAGGATCTCTTGAGGGAATCTAGCCGTCTGGGTGCCCAGTTGACGACGAGACGATCGTTGGGGTTATCAGCCTCCTTTACCTCGGCTCACAACACCACATGTCTCGAGCAGCTTAGTGAAACCCTCTTGCTAACGGGAAGCTAAAGCTTCTCTCGACTGTACAAGGTCTGATTGGCTCACTCCCTTCCGCTTTATGGATGTACCAGGGGGGGGGGGGGAAAGTGAAGCTAGCTGAGTGATACAGGGTCGCACACTGAGACCATGAGTCTAGGAGATTCCTTGAGGAACATTCTATCTCCCTTATTACGGGTGTATGTTGAGTTGGGTGGAGCATGGTTCACGAGTATTGGTGGACCCAGTACCAAATCAATAATAGTGACTTTATTTGTGTGTAGTTAATACCATTTCTCAGTTACTGATGTTATCTTGACGTGTGTGGTTTAATATTTCTTAACTAATTTTGATAGTATTGTTTTTTGAATGTTGTGTCACTAAGTGGAACAGAGTGATACTGTGATTTGATTCTTTTAATGCATCTAATTTTTCTTCATAATCCCGACCTCAGGTATAACCTTTGTTCCCCAGAGTAGTGTTTAAGTTAGGTTAGGAATTGTGCATCTGTTGGGGTAAAATAATTATATTGAGTGCCCTTAAGGCCTATTCATTGTAGAGTATTTAATTTCTTATTTTTTGATACCATTTTCTCAGTGCTGGATATTATTTTGTTGAAAGCCCTTAAGGCCTGTTTCATGTGTGCAAGCAACATTTCTTAATACTTCAAATTTATTGTTGCCTGAGTTTCTAATAATTTCTATATCATGTATGACTTTTATTCCCCAGAGTAGTGTTTTAAGTTCCAGTTAAGAGGTGCGCACATTGGTGTACCATTATTTGATTGTGTTTGTAGTGTTGGAGGGAATATAAGTGTCTAAATTTTACTGTGTGTCTCATTCATCCCAGTCACAGACGCTATCCTTCCACGGGTCACGGACAATTCATTTTGTTTAGTAGATTTAAGTGTTCTTGTGCTGGTTCGGGATTTTTCTCAAAGGGGCGCTTCCACTGCCATTACCATCTATTAATCTTTAATAAACCCCAAGTCAAGTGAGAAATTAAAGTCCCGTATATTCTGACCGGTTACAAATGGAAGCCGAGCGTAGTTATTTTTACATCGTGACTGATAGTTCTGTGGTTGGGATAATGAGCGTAATCATGGAGTGGATGGAAACGGTAGAGAGTGTGACCCCAACTCTACTCATGCTCACCGTGGGAATGGGTTTGTTGTGGTTGACGTTGCGGGGTTACTCGGAGAAAAGGAGAGACAGCCCGGGTTTGGTACAGTTGAGAGAAGAGTTCGTGGAACATATTGGGAAGCTAGAGGGGAAAATCCGGGGAGAGTACCAGGAACACTTGGAACAGTTAGAAGGGAAGATCAATGGGGAATGTCAGGCATGGGCGAACCAAATCAGGGGGGAGTATGGAGTATATGTATAACAGTTAAGGGGGGAGTACAACACACAATTGCAACAGTTAGAGACGGAACATCAACAACACCTAGCTCTGTTGGGGGATGCACTAGATAGGGTAAAGACACAGTATCAAATACAGCACGATGAGACAATGTGGGAGATGAGGAGACACAATAGTAGAGAGGGAACTAGTCTCGGGGCCGGGTTGACCATGTCTAAGTTCGACCGTAGGCCAGGAGTAGAGGTAGGGAAGTGGTTAAGAGAGGTTGACCGAACCCTCAAGCTGCTAGACGGAGACGAAGTCAGTCGAATCCAATTCATAATAAGGCATCTTGCTGGGCCTGCGGCAGATCGCGTATACAATGCACGCAGAGACTGGGAAACCGCTACGGCGTAGACGAATTAACTTGTGTAAGGGCGGAAACGATCCTCCGGCTGGTTACCGCTGCTAACTCGCTCGTTTGCTGGTGCAGACGACACTTGGGGTGGTTGGACGGAGGTGAGAACGGCAGCAACTTTCTGCGCCACCGGCAGATTCAACCCAGCCGCCATACCGTCAGTATCTAGCTACCTTGCTGTCCGTCAAATTCTGGCTGTGATCTCATCATAGGTCCTGGACTCGTGGGCTGTGTTCCCAGACCTTCACCTATCAACTGCCAACTCTCTGGTCATCTACCACTACCGCATACCACGACCATCAGTTCATCACCATTCCGTCGGTGCCCCGGTGTTCTCCTGCCTTTTCAAGACGTCGCTGAGTGTGGAGTCGAAGTGGACGTTTCGTTACCCTGAGTGTGCATCACCGTGTTCCAGAACCTTCCCCCAGGGCCACTGCCGTAGGAAATAGTTGTTCATGGTTTGATTCTATAATTGTTTGATTCTATTAATTGCTGACTCCCCTGTATTGTTCGATTCTATCAATTGTTGACTCCATTTAATTGTTTGAATCCCGTAATTGCTGACTCCCATTATTTGTTTGATTCCTTTAAGTGTTTGCTTCCTTTAATTTTTTGACTCCCGTAATTATTTGATGTTTGTTGAGTGGTGTCAGAGTTTTGTGTTATATTTTTATAGTAAAGAGATGCCAATCTCAAACGGTTGTTTGTTATTCCTCAGAAATCCATGGTCCTTGACTTTCCTTTATTAAGATCCTGATTAGCCTGGTAAGGGATTTCTATCCCTAAGTCCTAGGCCTTTACAAGTGGCGATCTTGCCAGGATTGTCTCTGACCTTTGGTTTCTGAGGTTTAACATTCATTCCGGTGTTGTTGTAAGTCGCCGTGAGCGCGCCACCTTGCTGTCTGTGGCCCGGAAGCAAGTGTTGTTCAGTGGTTATCCCTTCCTTCTGTGTGCTAATTTTGTTGCTCTCCCTTGTACTTGGGGAAGTTAATTAGTGTTGGTTGGGGTGCACTGTTGCTGCTGTCATAGCATTTTTGTTGTTGTTTCACCTAGTGCGGTTTCGTTACCCTGAGGTGATTCAGCTGGGCTGGGTGCGGAACGAGGTTCCCTCCAGTCGGATCAAATCGTTTACTGGTTTGATTGAGCCACTAGGTGAGTTACATTTGGCTATTTGCGGGGTAAGTTGTTTGTTTTTTCCTTTGTTCTTGGCCTTTCGGATCATTATGTCTGCTTTTGAGGTGTGGAAAGGTCAAGCGGTGGCCCTGGGTCTGACAGGTAATGACATTGGTCAGTATGTGGTCACCCAACAGAATGCCGAGAGAGAGGAACGTCAGAGAGAGAGAGAGGCACGTCAGAAAGAGAGAGAGAGAGAGGAACGTCAGAAAGAGAGAGAGGCACTTCAGAAAGAGAGAGAGTTGGAGGAACGTCAGAGAGAAAGAGAGTTCGAATTAGCTAAGTTGCAGGCAGAAAAGGACCTAGAACTGGCTAGGATTAATGCTTCAAGTAGACCAGAATCCTCTGGCCATATACAAGACAATGTGGTAAAACCCAGCTTGCCTGTGTACCGTGAAGGAGAAGACATCGCCTCCTACCTTGTTAGGTTTGAACGGGTAGCTGAGCTGCTTGGTGTAGAGCCAAATAGCTATGCTGTAAGGTTGGGTAGCCTACTGAGTGGTAAGCCGGTAGAAATTTACACGTCCCTGTCTGCCGACATCACCCGAGATTACTTCTTGTTGAAGCAAGCTCTCTTGTGAGGATTTTTCAAGACTTCTGACGGTTATCGTGCTGATTTCCGCAGAACGAAGATTAGAGCGGGAGAAACGTACCAGCAGTTTTCGATTCACCTGGGTCGTTTATTTCAACAATGGCTGGAGACATCAGGGGTTGAAGAAACCTTTGAGTCTCTCTCTAACTTCATGATATTAGATCAGTTTTTGTCTTCTCTACCTCCAGACTTGAGAATTTTCATCAAAGAACACCAGCCAGCGACGCTTGGAGAAGCTGTGCATCTTGCCGACAACTGGGCGTCTGCTCGCAACGCCTACCCCAAGTCTTCCCCTCCTGTAGTGAAGATTGCGAAGCCTCCGTCCTCCGAGGAACCATTCCCAGGAGTACACAAGAGTAGTTCACCAGCCGTGCCGTGTCACAGCTGCGGAGAAGAAGGGCACATTCGTTCTCGCTGTCCCAGGAATCCCCTCGCCTTCAAGACTGCTGACACTCATCAACCAAGCAACAAGGTCGGATTCTGTTTGGAAGACAGGAGCTGTCCCCGTTATTGTGTCAGTGGAACAATAAATGGGTCTAGGGCATCTACTTTTATCAGGGACACTGGTTGCTCGTGCATTATTGTCTCTGATGAAGCCCTGCCTGACGCTGACATCTCCAGCTGTCCGAAGGTTAGTGTCGCCGGTTATTTAGGCCGTGTTGACCAGTTCCCTGTTGTTAGGTGCTACCTGCGTTGCCCCTATTTCACTGGTTGGTCTAATGTGGTAAGAGCTCCCATTAAATTTGCTAGTGCTCTCATTGGTAATGTTCCCGGTGTTCGTGACCCTAACGACCCGGAAACGTTAAAACTCTCCTCGCCACCAGCAGCAGTCTCCTCACCACCAGCACCAGTCCTCACGCCGCCTGCTGACGACAACGACACGCCACCTGCTGACGACAACGACTCGCCACCTGCCGAGGTCGCCTCCCCACCCTCTCACGCCGCCACGCCTGCCGCCAAGGTCCAACCTGTAAGGCCACGGACGGCGAAGGTGAAACGACTGCATCCCCTGATTCTGCCGAATTTGTTGCCACTGACTGTGACGCCCAAGGAGTTCGCCAAGCTTCAAGACTCGTGTGCCACTCTGAAGCGGGTAAGGGAGAAGGTGACTTCCGGGGAGGAGGATCAGGTGAGAGATGGGTCGGTTTATAAGTTTGTTTCTATTAATGGGGTGTTACACAGGTCTTGTGTTTCATCCAAGCGACCAGCTAAAGTAGGTCGGTTTTTACCTGTTGTCCCTGCTGTTTGTCGTAGTAACATTCTCTCTGTAGCTCACAAGAGCCCTCTAGTAAGTCCCTGTTCTCGTAGGAAAACTTATAGGAAGGTTGCTGATCAGTTTTACTGGCCTGGTATGGGAGCGGATATTAGAGCTTTTTGTAGGAGTTGTGATCAGTGCCCACGTATGTCCGCCAAGGGTAGAGTCCGTCCTGTTCCACTTGAACCCTTACCCGTCGTTGCAGAACCTTCTTCTCGGGTAGCCATAGATTTTGTTGGACGATTCTCGCCCCCCTTCCTCTAAGAAGCCTAAGTTATATCATGCTAATTTATTAAAGAAATACCATCGCAGGGCCCACCTTAACTTTGCTCATGTCCTAGATAACGATTCTAAGCTAGAGTCAGTCGAGGCACTAACCTGCGAGGAGTCGGGAATAATTCCGGCACCAGACTCGGATGATCTCGGTTGCCAGCTACCGATAACTCCAGATGGCATAGTAGAATCCCCTTCGACTGACGATGGGCCCGCACTTAAACCTGGATTGGAGAGGAACCAACGTGCTGACATTGAGGACTTGATTACTAACTTTGAGGATGTATTCTCAAACGTCCCGGGATGCACATCCACTGTACACCATGACATCCTCCTCACAACCACTCAGCGTGTGCAGGCCAAAGTTTATCCTGTCCCTATTCATCTCCAGAGTTATTTTGAAGAAGAGGTCGACCGTCTACTTGAGCAGGGAATCATCCAATTGTCGTCGTCCCCTCACTGCTCTCCGGTGGTTATGGTGCGTAAGCAGGATGGTACCTTTAGGATGGCCATTGACTACAGGGCGTTAAATGCGGTAACTGTCTTTCATGCCGAGCCCGCCTGTTCTATGGAGGAAGACTTGCACAAGTTCTCAGGGGCGAAGTACTTCTCGGAGTTGGATCTATGTAAAGCTTACTACCAGGTACCCTTAACTGAACGCGCAAAACCACTAACTGCCTTTCCTACTCGTAGAGGATTGATGGAATTCTGCCGGCTTCCATTTGGGCTGGTGACTGCTTGTGCCACGTACATCAGGCTGATGCGCCTCGTCCTTGCCGGTTTGTCTAGAGTTTCTTTTTATTTTGACAACATTTTCATATATTCCTCAGATTGGCAAGAACATCTTGGCGACGTTAAAGCTGTCCTGGAGAGGTTAAGGGAACATGCTTTGACGATAAAGCCATCTAAGTGCCGCTTTGGATTTGAGTCTATTCATTATCTTGGATTCGTGCTAGATGGTCGGCATCTTCGTCCCCAACCTGAGAAAATACAAGCCCTTTGTGAGGTGTGTCCTCCTACAACTAAGAAACTCCTCCGTAGTTTTCTTGGTATGATCTCTTTTTATAAACTTTCATTCCCCAGGCATCTGAGTATACCGGACCCTTATCTGACCTGCTAAGGAAAGGCCACCGGGAGCCTCTTGTCTGGAACGACGACCTGCTGGCCAGATTTAATCGTCTCAAGAATTCACTATCCACGCAGCCCATCCTCAAACTGCCTGATCAACACTTAACCTTCGTTCTTAGGACGGACGCCTCCAGTCATGGCCTAGGAGCCGTCCTCCTCCAATATGTTCAGGCATGTCCTCACCCAGTGGCCTATGCCAGTAGGAAGTTACTAGATAGGGAGAGGAGGTACTCCACCATTGAACGTGAGTGTCTAGCCATTCTGTTTGGGGTTTTGAAATTTGATTATTACCTGAGAGGAAAAGAATTTATCCTTGAGGTAGACCACAAACCCTTGTTGTATTTAAATACATTCAAGGGGGCAAATGACAGATTGTTACGGTGGGCTCTAAGTCTGCAGGGGTATAGGTTTCGTGTGGTCCACGTCGCCGGAAAGGACAACCTTGGGGCAGACCTTTTGAGCAGATCCACTGTATAGCATTTGTTGTAAGATGATTATGCTTTGTGTACTAATCTTAAGTTTTAATCTACCTTACAGTAGATTTTTGTTGGGGGAGCAGTGTAAGGGCGGAAACGGTCCTCCGGCTGGTTACCGCTGCTAACTCGCTCGTTTGCTGGTGCAGACGACACTTGGGGTGGTTGGACGGAGGTGAGAACGGCAGCAACTTTCTGCGCCACCGGCAGATTCAACCCAGCCGCCATACCGTCAGTATCTAGCTACCTTGCTGTCCGTCAAATTCTGGCTGTGATCTCATCATAGGTCCTGGACTCGTGGGCTGTGTTCCCAGACCTTCACCTATCAACTGCCAACTCTCTGGTCATCTACCACTACGGCATACCACGACCATCAGTTCATCACCATTCCGTCGGTGCCCCGGTGTTCTCCTGCCTTTTCAAGACGTCGCTGAGTGTGGAGTCGAGGTGGACGTTTCGTTACCCTGAGTGTGCATCACCGTGTTCCAGAACCTTCCCCCAGGGCCACTGCCGTAGGAAATATTTGTTCATGGTTTGATTCTATAATTGTTTGATTCTATTAATTGCTGACTCCCCTGTATTGTTCGATTCTATCAATTGTTGACTCCATTTAATTGTTTGAATCCCGTAATTGCTGACTCCCATTATTTGTTTGATTCCTTTAAGTGTTTGCTTCCTTTAATTGTTTGACTCCCGTAATTATTTGATGTTTGTTGAGTGGTGTCAGAGTTTTGTGTTATATTTTTATAGTAAAGAGATGCCAATCTCAAACGGTTGTTTGTTATTCCTCAGAAATCCATGGTCCTTGACTTTCCTTTATTAAGATCCTGATTAGCCTGGTAAGGGATTTCTATCCCTAAGTCCTAGGCCTTTACTTATTTGAAGCAGCAATACAGCGGGCAGACGGCCACGTACGACGCCATTCAGAAGGTGATGAATCGGAAACAACGGAGCAACGAAACGCTTCTTGAATATTATGATGCTATGCTCGATTTAAACAATGAGTTGAACCACCATGGTCATAAATATGATAAGGCCCTGTTGGGAGATGCAATCACTCGGGGGCTCAAGGAGGAACAAAGCCGTATGTGGTTATTGGAGGAGATCCAGAAGTATCCTCACCGTAGTATAGGTGAATGGATCACAGGGCTGAGAGAGGCGGAACAAAAACGAGAGGCTTTGAGGGAGGTACCGCTGACTAAAGGAAGAGAGAACGAACCGCAGTCTGGAGGCTCGATTCTCCCGATGTGCTATGCGTGTGGACAAGAGGGCCACCTCAGTTTCAATTGCACGAACAGGTCCGGACCAGGAGAGAGAGTGTCCCAAGGGGATACGTGGCCAATGGCCAGTATCGAGTTGGAAATAACAATCGGAACTGGCGGTCGGGAAATGGTCAAGGCCAGGCAGTGCCCGCCAACCGTTCCTGGCCTCACCAATAGATTCCACCGGCGATGTTGTGAATCAAGAGAGAGCGGACCCATGGTCAAGCGTGGTTCGCATGACAAACTTAATCACAACAGAAGGTACCTTAAGGCTGAAAGCAGAGTGTCCTAAGGTTTCGGTGCTGGTAGCGGGTCGTGAAATGTGGGGTTTAGCAGATACTGGGGCAGAAGTGTCGTTAATTGATGAACTCTTCTACCGTCGGGAACTGGAGCCTGCAGGCGTGGTGTTGCAGCCCACTCGAATAAGGGTAAAAGGGGCGTCAGGGTTTCCAGTGCTGTGTGTGGGGTGTATTCGGGTCACTATGGTCGTATGTGGGGTGGAAGTCACTGATGTAGGGATGTTGGTTTGTCCAGGGATTGAGACCCAGGGTAAGGGGCAATCACATGTTGGGTTGTTGGGGATGAATGTGCTGGGGGAGGTTGCGGAGATCTGGCCGCACATGTATCACTTGTGCAGGGAAGCCAGGAGCACCGCTCAGTGGGAAAATTGCTTGCATGAGGTTAGGCAGTTATGTGCAATAGAGGCCATCAGCCTGGGGTATTGTATGACAGAGAGGAAGAAAAGCCCAACCATTCCTCCCCGGAGTACTCGGTTGCTGTCAGTATGTGTTCCCTCATTAAGCCAGGTAGCTAACAAAGAAGTAGTGATTGAACCTCTAACAATGGAGCATGAAGCTTGGATGCCTGAGGGTGTGATAGTGTTGCCGACAGCTGTAAGAGTGATGAGAGGCATGACCCAGGTGTTGGTGGCAAATCTGTCTGATAGTCGTAAGAACTTGAGGGGCAATTGGCGGATTGGGAAAGTGGCTTCTGGGACGGAAGTCGAGGCAGACATCAGTGAAGAGGTGTATGTGAGGACAGTTCAACCGGATGCCCATACGGAGGTCAAAGTGCACACGGAGGAAATGAATGAGGAACAAGAGCGTGCAGTTAGGTGTTTAATAGAAGAGTTTAGTGATATTTTTGAAGGAGAGGGCCAGCCCATAGGAAAGGCTATTGGGGTTCAGCATGAGATCCCAGTGACCACAGACAGGCCAGTTAGGGTGCCATATCGGAGGATCCCTCCAAACCAGGTACCAGAGGTGAAGCAGCACATTATCCAGCTGTTAGATCAGGGAGTAATTCAGCATAGTGAGAATCCGTACTCTGCCGCCATTGTAGTAGTGAGGAAAAAGGATGGGACGCTGAGGTTGTGCATTGACCATCGCAACTTAAATAAGATCACGGTACGCGATGCGTTTCCTCTGCCTAGGATAAATGAAACTCTAGAATCTCTGACGGGGGCCCAGTTTTTCTCAACGTTTGATCTGGCGGCGGGATATCACCAGATAGAAGTAAAACCTTCAGACCGTCCAAAGACTGCCTTCAGCACAAGCTTCGGACATTTTGAGTACAGGCGACTGCCTATGGGATTGTCAAATAGTCCGGGAACCTTTCAGAGATACATGGAGTGGATTTTAGGGGATAAAATTTTCTCCTCGTTGCTTGTATACCTTGATGATGTGATGGTGTTTTCAAGTACAATAGATCAGCATATAGTCAGATTAAGGGAATTATTTTGCAGGATGAGGGAGAATAACTTAAGATTTAAACCTAAAAAGTGTGAAATAATGGCTTCAAAAGTAAGTTATTTAGGATATCAGGTGTCAGCTGAAGGCATCACAGCTGATTCTGAGAAGATTAGGGTAGTAAGAGATTGGCCAGTCCCTCAGACGGTGAAAGATGTGCGGTCTTTTGTAGGGTTCACATCATTTTATAGGAAATTTGTTAAAGGGTTTGCCCAAATAGCTGCTCCACTGCATGCGTTGATGCATGGGAAATCTAAGGATCGGGTAGATAGTGAATGGAGAGAGGAACAGTAACAGGCTTTTGAGAAACTGAAAGGCAAGGTGACGCAGACACCAGTGTTGGCTTGCCCAGATTTCACTCAGGAGTTTATATTAGAAACAGATGCAAGTTTTCGTGGGCTAGGTGCGGTGCTGTCCCAGTGGAAGGATGGCAGGTTGCATCCGGTGTGCTATGCGAGTCGGGGCCTGAGGAAATCAGAGCGTAACATGAACAACTATAGCTCTCGTAAGTTAGAGATGTTAGCACTCAAATGGGCAGTAGTGGATAAATTCAGGGATTATTTGGCAGGGAAACATTTCACAGTCTATACAGATAACAAACCACTCGGTCACCGCGAGAAGGCTAAACTAGGTGCCGTAGAAAGTAGGTGGAATGCGGATCTCGAGCAGTTTAACTTTACTATAGAGTACAAGCCGGGGAAGAACAACATTGTGGCGGATACTCTATCTAGAATCCCGGCGGAACAGGAGGAAGATAGCGAAGAAGAGTATACAGCGATGCATGTACTAGAGGAGAACGGGGCAGGAAGGAAGGAACTGTGGACGATGGATGGGCTGCGTAAGGAGCAAGAAGGCATGGACTATATGACAAAACTGCGAAGATGGTTGGTGGGAGAGCTGCCGGAGGATGAGGTACAGGTGGAGCTCCAAAATGATGATTTCCGCAAGATGTACCGAGCTAGGAAATCCCTGATCGTAAGAGAAGAGGTTGTCTGGAATAGAAGACCCGAAGGGAAGAATCTATGGAGGGAGGTGCCAGTTTTATCTCAAAACTTGCAGGAGGCTTTAACTAGAGCCTGCCACGACGAGTTTGGGCATCAGGGGCGAGATCGCACCCTGTCGCTGGTGCAGGAGCGAGGTTTTTGGTCAGGCATGGGAGAAACAGTGCGGGACTTCTTAGCCAGCTGCGAGAGGTGTGGAGTAGCAAAAGATGAAGTGCCAAAACCCCAACTGCATTTAGGGACGATTGAAGCTGCCAAACCATTAGAGACACTGGCCGCAGATTTCACCTTGCTGGACAAGCGGCAAGGATTGGAGAGTGTCCTGATAATGGTTGACACATACAGTCGTTACACTTGGGCCTTTCCCACCAAAGACCAGAAAGCCTCGACGATTGCAAAGATCCTGGTGAATCGGATCTTCCTGGCAGTGGGTGCACCTGAGCGACTGTTGACCGATGAGGGAAGAAATTTTGGCAGTGCATTGGTCCGACAAACTTGTGCCACCTTTGGGGTGAAGAAAATAAGGACGTCAGCATATCACCCACAGGGAAATGGTATGGTGGAACGGTTCAATCGAACCCTGCACGGTCTGCTGGCCACCCTCGAGGAAGAGGAAAAGAATAGGTGACTCCGCATGTCACGACAGGGTTTTCCCCATTCCTGTTGTTTTACGGGAGAGAACCAAACCTGCCGTTTGACCTTAGGCCGGAAGTAGACCCAGAGCCGGTAGATGAGTGGGTGATGGTGATTATAGACCGGCAACGAAGATTGCAGGAAGCAGTGGAGATCAATGTTCGGAGACGTAAGGAAATAAACAGAAGGAAAAGAGAAGAGAAAGCCCACAAGAGTAGCTGGGAAGTGGGCCAGGAGGTTTTGCTGAGGAACAATGTAAAAATAGGCCGGTGTAAGCTGCAAAACCATTGGTTTGATACGAGATGGCACATTGTTGAGGTCCTAAATCCAAGGCCTGGTTTATATCGCATTGAGCCCAGTGGGGGAGAAGACCTGGAAGCGAGAGTGGAAAACCGGAGCAACTTGAAGGCTGCTCCTCCAACCCTAAGGCATCCGGGAGACCCAGCGATGGATGAATCTGAGGATGAAGACGAGGAGCCCCCACCCCAGATGAGCAAGATGAAGAGAAGTAGTTCAGAGAGGTCGATCGAGCCTCCAACTGAAAGACGAAGCCGACAAATTACAGTTTAGGGTGCATGGTAATGAGAAAAAGCAGGTTGTCGAGGGTGAGTTGGAGGAGTCGTGAGTAGGGCAGAGGGGATTGGAGAGATGGTTAGGTCAGAGATGTGCGTTGAGTAGTGGTTGCTGTCATGAGCGGGATTGAGTTGCTGTCATGAGCGGGATTGAGAGTACGGTTGTAATGTCCAGGGCCTCACTAATATGGACTGGTACATTGTCAGAGGGTTGGTCTGCCGGCATGAGGTTCGGAGACGTGGACTGTGTATTGTTTTGACACTGGCTCTCTTAGTTCAAGGGCCAGGCCAAAGGAGAGCATGTTTGTTTTGGGCTGGTATTAATTTTGACATTGGTTCTCTAGTTAAGGGCCAGGCAAAAGGGGAGCGTGATGTTCTGGTTGGTTTTGAGTTGGGCTAGGCAAGAAATGGAGTTGCTGGCTGCGACTGGAATAGTACAGAGTTGAAGGTGGGCTCTAAGTTGTTCTCTCAGCACATGAGGGCAGTGCTGTTTTTTTTTTTAGGGGGGTCGAATGTTAGCGGGAGAGAGAAGTGGAGAAGACGGGAATGCTGCATTTAGCACGTTAAAGGGGTAAGATGCAGTTTCTTAGAGCAATTTTTTAGGGGGGTCGTATGCATGTTTTTCTCAGCACATGAGGACAGTGCCGTCTTTTTTTAGGGGGGTCGATTGTAATATTCAGAAATTCCAAATGCCCCGCCATTAGGGATACTGAGCGTTCAAGGTCGTCTGAGGGAAGAGAGCGCTCCCCGCACATAGTGGGAGGTTGTGGAATTAGGCCTATATGATATTAAATGTAATTTGCCGAATTAATAATGATGCGATTCATGAAATTAAGGGACTATTATTGAATTTGAAATTATTATAGATCGTTTATCAGTCTGAATAATGTTACGGGTGTCCCAAGGAGTTATTAGTTAGGCGGAAAATATGTCACGTAGGCCTAAGCTAACGCCTTGAGAGGACGCGACGCTGGCTCTCCCTCAGTCATGGAGAAGCATTCAGACAAACAAGACGTCCCTGCGCGTCCGTCACAGAAATAGTCACGTGGCCTAGTCACCTGTGTTGCACTATTGCAGTATAACAAGTAAGTCTCATTCGATCTCAGACAGGGTTAGATAGGGCAGTGGTAAAGTAAACTCCAGCTAACAGTGCGTTCATTTCAGGGTTTCCGTCAGAACCCACTTGACCGGAGTTGACCGGAGTTTGACTGCGAGAGATTGACTGCCGTTTGAGACTGCCGTTGATGATTGAGGGTGGCGATTGTCGCCATTGGACCGATCAGTGTAGGCCTGTCACTGTTTAGCGGGGTATTAAAGGATCTCTTGAGGGAATCTAGCCATCTGGGTGCCCAGCTGACGACGGGACGATCGTTGAGGTTATCAGCTCTCCTCCACCTCGGCTCACAACACCACATGTCTCGAGCAGCTTAGTGAAACCCTCTTGCTAACGGGAAGCTAAAGCTTCTTTCGACTGTACAAGGTCTGATTTGCTCACTCCCTTCCGTTTCATGGATGTACTGGGGGTAAAGTGAGGCCAGCTGAGTGATACCGGGTCGCACACTGAGACAATCAGTCTAGGAGATACCTAGAGGAACATTTTAAGAACATAAGAACATAAGAACATAAGAAAGTGGGATACTGCAGGAGGCCGACTGGCCCATACAGGGCAGAGCCCTTTCACACCCATCCCAGCACTTCCATGTGCCTATCCAACTTCGTCTTGAAGCTCCCTAGCGTCCTCGATCCTACTATAGCACTCGGTAGCCTATTCCACATATCCACAACTCTATTACCAAACCAGTGCTTGCCTATATCCTTTCTGAATCGGAATTTATCTAATTTAAAGCCATTTGTTCTAGTTATTTCGTTATTACTGAGCTTCAGAACATCTTCCATTTTACCCTTGTTAATCCCACTCACCCACTTGTACACCTCTATCATATCTCCCCTAACTCTACGCCTCTCTAATGAATGCAAGCCTAAGCTTTTCAGTCTTTCTTCATATGTAAGGTTTCTAATATTATGGATCATTTTTGTCATTCTTCTTTGTACTCTCTCCAAAGAATCTATGTCCATTCTATAATAAGGACACCAGAACTGAACCGCATAATTCATGTGTGGCCTCACTAATGCTAGGTAAAGTTTCAAGATAACGTCAGCAGTTCTGTTACTCACAGACCTAGATATGAACCCTAGAATCCTGTTTGCCTTGTTGCGAACGCTAATACATTGTTTTCTAGGTTTCAAGTCGTTGCTAACAAATACACCTAGATCTTTTTCACAAACTGAGTTTTCTATTTCCGTGTTACCTAGTTTATACTTAACGTTTGTATTCGTCTTCCCTATCTGTAGTATCTTGCATTTATCAGTATTAAAATTCATTTGCCAGTCTACTGACCACTCATGTAAGGTATCTAGATCTCTTTGAAGGTGTTCAAAGTCACTGTCTGAATTTATCACTCTCCCCATTTTGGTATCATCTGCAAATTTACTAATCCTACTAGTTATGTCTAAATCAAGATCATTAATGAATATAACAAACAGTAGAGGGCCCAATACAGATCCCTGGGGAACTCCGCTTTTGACCGCACCCCAGTCTGACTTTAATCCATTTATGCTGACTCTTTGTTTCCTACCAGTTAACCATGACCTAATCCATTTTAATAATGATCCACCTATTCCATGTGCTTCTATCTTCCTTATCAATCTCTCATGAGGGACTCTATCGAATGCTTTACTGAAATCTAAATAAATTATATCATATGACATATCATTATCTACCGCTTCATATACTTCTGAGAAAAAGCTAAGCAAATTTGTGAGACAAGAACGTCCCTGGGTGAACCCGTGCTGAGAAGAATGAATTAAGTTGAATGTTTCAAGGTGGCTTCTGATTTTTGTAGCAATAATTGACTCTAGCAACTTGCCTATGATTGACGTGAGACTAATGGGACGGTAATTTGATGCAATTGATTTATCACCCTTTTTGAAAATCGGAACTACATTTGCAAGTTTCCAAGCTTCTGGCACTAGGCCCGATTCTAATGACTTATTAAATAAAACTGCTAACGGATTACTCAACTCATCTCTACATTCTTTTAATATTCTAGCATATACCTCGTCTGGACCAGGCGATTTATGAGGCTTCAGTTTGTTAATTACTTTAAGCACATCGTTACTAGTAATATTGATATTCATCAACATATTTTCTATACTGTCGTTATATACCTTATGAACTTCTGGAAACTGTGCTAGGTTTTCATTTGTGAATACGGAGCGAAAATGACTATTTAACGTACTACACATTTCTAACTCATCATCAGTCATTTCTCCTGTCGTAGTTTTAAGGGGACCTATTGTATCTCTAACCTTTGATTTATACAGTTGATAAAAAGCTTTGGGGTTATTTTTCGATTCATTTGCTATCTTGATTTCATAATTTCTCTTTGCTTTCCTAATTTCTGTTTTTACCTGTCTTGTTAGGTTCTGATAGTAACCAAGTAAGTGATTTTTGCCTTTCTTAACTTTTCTATATACTCCTTTCTTTTTCCCTAGAAGATCTAAGAGTCTATTATTCATCCATTTTGGTTGGTTCCGTATCGGTCTGAATTTTCTTTTAGGGATGTGTTTATTTTGAGCATTATTGATTGTCGCAATAAATTGCTCATAAGTAGCTGCTAAATTAAATTCGGGGTTATCCCGTCCTAAGTTGACAGTTTCCGGAGGTGTGGGGGGGATTAATCTTTTGACCATAGGGTCATCCCTTAGGTCTCTCCTTAAGCTACCGTAACCAGCCTTCCTAAAATCCGGGATCAAGGCCGAATTTTCCTTCTTCCTGCCATCCCATATTATGTTAAAATATATGGCTTTATGATCACTGTTTCCTAGTTCGTCTCCAATCCCAACATCTTTTACTAGATTTTCATTATTACTGAGAACTAAATCGAGGATATTATTTCCTCTAGTGGGCGAGTTTATGAATTGATATAAAAAACTATCTTGTACTGCTTCTAGAAAATCTTCAGATTCATTATCGCAAAGTTGATTTTTCCAATCTATGCCTGAAAAGTTGAAATCGCCTAGAATACATACATTGTTTCTATCAGATGCCTTCTTTATTTCCTCCCATAGCAATTTACCATCGTTCCTACTCAAATTTGGTGGTCTATATATAACACCAATGACTACGGATTCACTGCCCTCACCAATCTCTACCCAAATACTTTCATTGTCGCTATTTGTTTTAATGTTTGATTTATTGCAGCTTTTTAATGACACCCTGATATACACTGCTACACCGCCACCTCTCCTTCCTACTCTGTCAAATTTAAATAGGTTATATCCTGGAATATGAAATTCTGCTAAAAAATGTTTGCTGTTTGAATTTATCCATGTTTCCGTTATTACAATTATATCTATGTTCTCTTTACTAACAATGGCCCTGAGCTGGTCCATTTTGTTACACAGGCTTCTACTATTAGTATAATAAACACTCAATATATTTCTTCCGTTTCTATCTGTTTTACATTTATTACTTTGATGTTTGTTACTATGACTAACTATATTTTCGGCATTATCTACTTCTGTTTCACTACTTCCCAGGACCTGCTTGTTTTTGACTCCCATTTTCCCCGACCCCTCTCTACTGGCGAAACCCCCCCTTCGGAGTGACAATTTCACGCTCCAGGGATGCAGACAACGTCTTTACCCCCTCACGAGACAAGTGTACTCCGTCGCGACAGTACAGGTAGTCGTTGCCATAAAATCGTTGCCAGTCATCAATGAATGCCCAACCATTGTTTGCACAATGTTTTTCCAGTTGGCAATTAATAGCAATTGCCCTGGACAGCCATTCACGACCAACCCCTCTTCTAGGCAAGACACCACATACTATCGGGATCCCTCCCCTATCTCTAATCTTCCCCAGCGCCTCCCTATACCTCTTGAAAAGTTCCTCACTCCTAACCTTACCTATTAGGGTGTGTCAATTCAGGGGGTGAACTGGCTAAATTGAAAATCGAGTAATTTGGTAGCAATTTATTGTAGTCTTTAAGCATGCAAAACAATATTCTGGCATAAATTTTTTTTTATAATAAGTCCTACCTACATCAAATGGATTTTTAAATGTACATATTTGTGAATTTATAACATAACCAGCGTTTGCACACATGTTACTGTTTCAAGTTTCAAATTATTATATTTTATTATCCGTAGTCTATTTGAAAGTAACCAATGCCTTCATACTCTCTTTGCTTTGGTTTCTTGTCATCAGTAGTCTGCTTGCTATTTGTGCTTTGATGTAACCTTCTTGCCTCTCGTGGCTGTAAACATGGCCCGCTGCTTCTGTGACCATTTTCACACATCTCTCCACACTTTGAGTGTGGGAAGGCCACTTCGGCACCTGCATTGGAGTCTCTTTAAGGTTTCTCAATTCTTGGCTAGTTAGACTTGTTGTCAATGGTGGCTCTAAGACTTCCAAACTCAAGTCAACCAATTCTGACAATTTGGTGGCATTGACGTTTATTGGGGGAACTTTTCTTGAATGAAACGAACAGTCTCCCAACTGGTCGTCATCTATTAGCGTTCCTCTAATCTTTAGAATGACTTCTACAGCCTCGGTTCGGAGATTGGTACATTGACTGCAAAGCATTGCTTGCAAAACTGCTTCTGATCGAGCATACCAAGCGGACCTTCTTGCCACAGGTAACACGATGTCCCTCACTACCTTCCTCTGTGTTCTTACTAGCTGCAATTGAAACAAAAGGTGATTGGGCCCATCCACCCACATAGGATTAAGTTTCACACTAAACCACTGGGGAAGATAAACTCCAATAATAAATTCAACAATTAACCTCAAATTCTTCAGCACTTTGCCCTTCAATTCGTGTTTGGAAATCCAAATCCTGCAGAAACGAAGAGCTGTAGTTAACCAACGGCTGTGACTGACAGGTCCAATCTCCAAGAGAGCCAATGACTGAGGCACTTCTCCTGATCTTATTGCTTGGGCAATACGATAAGCATAGGATTGATCTGTGCTGAGATCTTTGATGACTCCTTCAGACAACGCCGGAAGGGGAGGGCCAACTTCGACCTTTGGAAAGGTTGTATTTATTTCTAGTTGTGTTGCTTCATCCAGCATGATGCCAAGGGGACCTGACCACTTGTTGTTGCTCTTTGTAGGACCATCAAGTTCCTGGATGAGATGACGAAGAGGTAGCTCGCCTGTATGTAAATCACATACAATCCAAACAAGTCTTCTTCCTAGTTTCTTCTCTAAATGCGTCATTACACCCCCCTGCCATCCGGTGTTCACTGCAGTTGAATCTCCACCAACAGCCTGCAGTGAACTGCCAAGTCCTCTCTCCTGAACCCAACATAAAATATGATCAGCAATGACCTCTGCATGTTTCTTCCCTTCTACTTCAGTTTCGGGAGCAAAGTGAAACAAAAACCGACCAACAGGCTCAGAACAGACAGAGCAGTGTTCTTCTTTGATGAGACCTGGAAACTTTCTGTTCACTCCCTCTACTTCTAGCAAAACTTTTGTGTCATATATTCTTCCATCAAACAAAAGACAGGAGAGCCCTCCCTCGCTTAAATCTTTTTCATGCTGATCAGATATTTCCTTCATTATTTTTTCTTGTGCTCTTCTAATTTTATTATGATCTATCACCAAAGATACATCCTCTCGGCTGATGAGGCCTGCATCTATCCAAGTGGCAGTTGCAATTTCTGCAGCCTCACGAAGTCCAGCATGGTGGCGAATACTAGCTAAAGCAATGTTTGAAATATTTCTTGTGTTGTATTTCATTTTCTTTGGTAAAGGTTCAGATGGCTCTTTGGAACTATCATCTGATGTTGCTTCCTGTTCATCAGAAGAACTATCAAAGAAGTGATAAACATCTTGACACAGCTCTTCCTCTCTTTGGATGGCTTCTTCACTCTTCATTTTCTTCTTTTGTTCCCTCTCTCGGATTTGTTCTCTCTTCTTGGCATTAGCAATCTGCTTCTTTGTTTCTGAATAATCTATTGAACCCATTTGCATACTTCCTTGGCCTTCTGCCTTTGTCCTCTGTGCCTTTATAAATTCAAGCTCTAAAACAGGGATCTTCTTTTCACGAGGACAACCACAATCAATGTGGGAATTATTTTCTCTCTTACCTGAGTGAGAACAGTTGGATTCAGAACATAATTGTATGGAGCACTTGCAGGTCAAAATGTCAAACAGAGTATCAAGTGTGTGCAGAAATTCATTTTTCCTGGCCAAGTTTCCTTTACCAAGTGATGTTTCAACTGCTTTGTGCCATAATTTCGTTAGTTTTAGCTCAATAGTTCGACACTGATTAATCACAGGTGGTTTGAATAGTGCATTAGCTTTTGTCCATTGATGCAAAAGAGGGACTATCATGTCATTTATGAGTTCTTTATCTGCATAGTTCCTTCTGTCCTTTGCATTTTTTTCTCGAAGGAGTAACCCTAATCTTAGCATGTCTCTCACTGTTGGAAGTTCTGATACAGGAAGCTCCTTCCCTTTACCAACTAGCAGGCTCAAGTGGGTTGACAACTGACTTCTTGTCTTCAATTTTGACATCTTCACACTATCTGACAAATAGAAAAATATTTCAATGTTTCATAATTCAATTGTTGTTTCAAAAAATATCAATTTGTTT
Source organism: Homarus gammarus (assembly GCA_958450375.1). Lineage (NCBI taxonomy): Eukaryota > Metazoa > Arthropoda > Malacostraca > Decapoda > Nephropidae > Homarus > Homarus gammarus. The sequence goes on from CAUDMG010000599.1 coordinate 117,575, forward strand.
ATCAAAAATGCTGTAACAGAAATAACATAATAATTTCTTAGAACATAATGTTTTATACAATGATATAAGTAACTGCGACAATCAATATGCCCTACTTACAATAATTAAAATGTAGAATTCGTCTGGTAGAGTAGGTGCAAGTGCAATGAGAGCAAACCACCGTCTATGATATCTAGAAGGAGAGTGAGCCGGGCGCCTTATCCTCACGCTTGGTACAAGTCAAAACAAGAATTAATCTGTCCCACACGGAGAGCCTGTTCATGTTCATGTTCTGACATGCATATTGTACACAAGCTATAGAACCATAAAATACTCCATAATCCATATGCTTACATGAGATTAGTTAATATCAAGTGAATAATTCTAATCAAGTCTCATTAATTTGTTGAAATACTGATATTTGAAACTTTAAGGTATAATTGATGTAGGTGAGGGTTATTTCAATTCATTTTTGTTTGCTAATCTCAAGTTTAGACATAAAGAGGCACATTATTTTGACTACCAAATTTGATTTTTAACATGTTGACAAAATTGACACACCCTATTACCTATGTCGTTTCCTCCCACACTAAGACACACTACTGGATTGGTACCCTCCCCTGACAAAACTCTGTCTAACCTCTCGGCTACATGCCCTATCCCAGCCCCAGGAAAACATACCCTAGTCCTACGTTTCCTATCTCTCGCACAAAAAGCCCTATCCATAAACCTCACCTGGCTGTCACCAACTGCCACGACCTTACCTGTGGGCAGGGTTTGTACAACTGCCCTTTCCTCTCCTTGATCCATACCGTCCTGCCTCTTCTCTCCCTCTCCAGCTTCCTGCAGCACCTGGTAAGGGTTACTGCACTCCACACCCTGGTCAGCTTTCCTAAGCCTGACCCTAGTCCCCTTGGAGACAACCACTCTCCACGCCTGCTCCTCCTTCACAGGTGTCCTGCTAGGCAGGACACCAACCTGAAGTAGTTCCGTCCTGAGGGCTTCATTTTCCCCCTTTAGAGTGTCAACCTCACTCCTCAACTGCCCCAGCTGCCTTAACAGAGTGGCAAGGAGGTCGTCCTTCCCCACACTCCCCTCCTCTTCCCCCACGGCACAACGATCCAAAGCGGCCATTTTCCTTGGTCTCTAGCGGGAGCACGATCAGCACGACCTTCTCCAAGCTGTAGGTGCGCGTTATCTCCCTTATTACGGGTGTATGTTGAGTTGGGTGGAGCATGGTTCACGAGTATTGGTGGACCCAGTAACAAATCAATAATAGTGACTATATTTGTGTGTAGTTAATACCATTTCTCAGTTACTGATGTTATCTTGACGTGTGTGGTTTAATATTTCTTAACTAATTTTGATAGTATTGTTTTTTGAATGTTGTGTCACTAAGTGGAACAGAGTGATACTGTGATTTGATTCTTTTAATGCATCTAATTTTTCTTCATAATCCCGACCTCAGGTATAACCTTTGTTCCCCAGAGTAGTGTTTAAGTTAGGTTAGGAATTGTGCATCTGTTGGGGTAAAATAATTATATTGAGTGCCCTTAAGGCCTATTCATTGTAGAGTATTTAATTTCTTATTTTTTGATACCATTTTCTCAGTGCTGGATATTATTTCGTTGAAAGCCCTTAAGGCCTGTTTCATGTGTGCAAGCAACATTTCTTAATACTTCAAATTTATTGTTGCCTGAGTTTCTAATAATTTCTATATCATGTATAACTTTTATTCCCCAGAGTAGTGTTTTAAGTTCTAGTTAAGAGGTGCGCATATTGGTGTACCATTATTTGATTGTGTTTGTAGTGTTGGAGGGAATATAGGTGTCTAAATTTTACAGTGTGTCTCATTCATCACAGTCACAGACGCTATCCTTCCACGGGTCACGGACAATTCATTTTGTTTAGTGGATTTAAGTGTTCTTGTGCTGGTTCGGGATTTTTCTCAAAGGGGCGCTTCCACTGCCATTACCATCTATTAATCTTTAATAAACCCCAAGTCAAGTGAGAAATTAAAGTCCCGTTTATTCTGACCGGTTATATATATATATATATATATATATATATATATATATATATATATATATATGCTGATAACCACCAGGAAAGAAGAAAACACGAAGTTCCCAAGCGCTTTCGTGTAATTCACATCTTCAGTCTGTACTCACCCCTGAAGATGTGAATTACACGAAAGCGCTTGGGAACTTCGTGTTTTCTTCTTTCCTGGTGGTTATCAGCATATACCTAGATCACGCGCACCTACAGTGATTTACTTGCATATATATATATATATATATATATATATATATATATATATATATATATATATATTGATAAAATCACACGGGAAAATGGAAACAACGGAGTACCTTAGCTTTCGTCTTTATTCAAGACATCTTCAGAGGCAACTGGATTACATGGACAGAGAGAGGCTTAAATATACAGGGTGACCTTAAAAACATGAGGTCAGGTCATAATGATGACATCCACTAATCCCCACACCAACACACACGTAGAGGAGCTTAAGAGAAGGGTGGTGACGTGACTAGCCAGGTCATGTCAGAAAAAAGGGACCCACAAAATAACTATCATACATCTATGTCAAAGGTTTTCAAAGCATTTTTAACCTTGGGCCACTGACAAATAAATTTATGTAACATATTATCAGTTTTGAACTGACCATCAATAAAAATTATA
>CAUDMG010000599.1:122776-189993 GCA_958450375.1 Homarus gammarus
CTGACCACCAACCGTTGTGTGCTATTTAAAGATTAGTAGGGTCATTACCTAATTACCTGACCATTGTGGACCTGGTCTCACCCTCCTCTGTATATATTCAACTTGATTTGTATTACTCTCTCTAGTCTGTACTCACCCCTGAAGATGTGAATTACACGAAAGCGCTTGGGAACTTCGTGTTTTCTTCTTTCCTTGTGGTTATCAGCATATATATATATATATATATATATATATAGATATCTATATATATATATATATATATATATATATATATATATATATATATATATATATATATATATATATATATATATATGTTAGCGGGAGAAAAAAGGAGAGAAGAGAAGAAAAATGCTGTGTTTAGCACGTTAAAGGGGTGAGATGCAGTCCATAGAACAAATTTTTAGGGGGGTCGTATGTATGTTTTCTCAACACATGAGGACAGTGCTGTCTTTTTTTAGGGGGGTCGATTGTAATATTCAGAAATTTCAGAGTAATTTCGAATGCCCCGCCATTGGCAACACTGAGCGTTCAAGGTTGTGGGAGGGAAGAGAGCTCTCCCTGCTCGGGGCTAATACCCGGTTTACCTCTCGGGTAAAGACAGCGTGACTAGCTGACAGCCCAAACGGTAAACGTGTAAATCTCCATAAGTTATAGCCGTCGCTAAATGTGGTTAAGTCTCTACTTTGTTCATTGAGTACTACTTGATAATAGGCGTCCTTCAAGTCTAAAGTAGCATAATACTTATTTCCGGCAGCTTTCTCTACTAATTCATCTAACCTGGGAAGAGGCTGTATATCTACTTTCAAATGTTGGTTTACCGCTCTGAAATCTAAACACATACGTTTGGAACCATTAGGTTTAGTGACTAACACAATGGGAGACAACCAAACAGCGGTTGATGGTTCAATGATATGCCTGTCGTGCATGTCAGTGATCATGCCTTTAATGATGTCCTTAGCCTTTTCAGGGTGTCGATACTGAGGCCCTCTAACGGGGCTATCGTTGGCTAGTTGGATGTTCGCGGGACGCCCCGCAATAGTACCTATTTCCCGAGGTCCTAACACAAACAAAGCAGTGTGATCCAAGATCAGGCTTTCCAACATCTTGCGCATTTCTCTAGTCAAATGCGGCCAAGGTTGATTTCTAATTAGCTCTTTCAACTTCTCGTGTTTAGTGTTTCCCGTATTTACTTCATCACAATGTGGTATCATGCTGTTCGAAATCCCCTGAATATGCCTTACGTTACTGATTGAAGATGTTGGGATGCCATTACAGATCTTACAGGGAGTGGGGGAAACATGATTATCATCTACTGGAATGACCTTCAAGGTACGGGGCCTATTCTTCTGTTCAATCTGGATCACCAGGTAATGGGGTGCACATAAGGAGATTTCATTTGCTTGACTGACTTTACATAATTCCTCATATACTGTACCTGTGGAATGTTCCCAAGATTGGTCCCTGCAGTATCTAAATATGAAATTTCTCGCTCCGGGAGGATCTCATATTCCCCAAGTATTGTATCAGTACACAAACAAACAGCTTTTGAGGTTACGTTACTAAAAGGAACATATACACATGAATCTGAATTAACGCTCACGCATATTTCGGGATGTTGTTTGAAATTACGATGGGTAAACCGGAGACGTAAGATCTGACCTTCTTCCGCTTTAACTTTAATGGCTCTAACCTGGGAGCTATGGCTGGGCAATATAGTTTTCTTACTAGTGTGAAGATGCGTGAACCCAGGAGAATCGGTCAGGGTGGGTTTGGAGAGTAACCGGCCAATAGGTTTGACTCCCTTGGCGTTTTCTTTTACGGGGAACTCCCCACACCTATAGGCATGGCCTGCCCAGATGAAAACTTTCTTTCTCTGTTCCCATTCTACTCTAAACCTCCCCAGAATGTCGGCTCCCAGCAACATATCAGCATTAGTATAATGGTCATCCACGATCAGCGCTTGATGGCGGATCTTTTGGTTAGGGGTTACATTCAACATTACAACGACGGTGCCTTTTACATTCAGCTCATCTCCGGTAACAGATTTATACTTGTGTTTACAAGGCCTGGTGGGTCCTACCCCTCAGGTGTCGACAAAACTTTGAGAAATTAATGTTACTTCACTACCGGTATCAATTAAAGCAACACAATTACGTCCTCCCACCGGCACGTGTATGAAAGGTGACACACTGGAAGGAACCTCTTCCCGTCACTTACGAGAAGGAGCTGCACGAGCTTGGCGTCCGGGACAGTTCTGATGGAACCTCCGACACCCAACTCTCAGACAGTCCCAACAGGCATCCCTCGGTGGTTTCAAGGGACAAGTTTCGGGAACGTGCTCAGACGTTCGACAGTACCCACAGTATGGTCCACGTCGACGTGCCATCACCGTTGGGCGGGATGTTCCATGCGGAACTCGTTCTCGCATGTCTCGCGGTCTATGTACTTCTCGGGGTGCATGTACTTTCTTCCTGGCATGCTCTCGCTTACGATACCCCGTCACCTACGGCCGGCTCAGGCACCGGTTCTAGGGGCCTAGCCCCTTGATGTAGTTTCCTTATAGAGGGAGAAGAAGTCAGGGGTCGAGATCCCAGGTACATACTTCTCTGCCTGTCCAACACATTCACAAAGCTCTCTATTGGACAAGACTCAGCCATATATCCCTACATCTCGGCTTGCAATTGCAATGGCAAGGTTTCGAACAACTTATCTTTTATGGTCTTATCCTGCCCTGGCAGTCTCCCAAACCGACCTTCCAGGGCGGCAAACTTGGCCTTGAGTTCTCCCAAAAACCAGCGGGGATTATCGTCCAAATCATATTTCAGCTGGGTGAACTCCGACCAGGCATCCTCAAATGTTATGGGACTCACAAAAAAGTTTCTTAGAGCCCGTTTTACACTATCCCAACCCTCTTCACCTAATTGACCAACCTCGGTTTTGACCATGGTGGAAACACGCCTATCCATTCTACTAGTAGCTACCTCCCATCTATCTTGAGGGTCTTCGGCCACATACTCTACTCGACGACAAAACTCGGTTATAGTTTCTTGAGCTTCCAACCCTACTAACTCGTCTAAGGTCAACCGCGGAACATCTTTAGGACCCAACAAAGGCGAGCCCCTATGATATTTAGATCTAGGGGATGAAACACCGTGGACCCTAGGGTGGCTAGGAGATCGGCCACCCGCAAAGGTACCATCTACAAATGGGTCCACGTCCCGCCCTGGCGATGGGTTTTCAGAGGAAAGGGTAGATAAGGGCGGACCAAGACTCGGGAGGTGGGAATTATTCTCACTGACTGTGGGGGTTGACCGGCTTGACATGACTTGTTCTAGTAGGGCCTGAAGGGTTTGCAATACTTGGTTGGGTCCTATGGGAGGTTCATTGGTACCCGGTTCCTGACTACCCCTGGCCTCAGCCATCCTGCCTTGAAACTATACTTCTTGCAAATCGTAAGGTACCCTCCCCCCCAATCAGCAGCAAACAACCCACAACAGAAAACTGGTAAATAAAAAAATAAATAATCGGCAATAGCATCGGTGATTCACTCAGAACATTAAGTATCTCTAAAGAGGGCAATACAAAGTTTCAATTCACAAAGTACTCATAGCAATGCTCAAAATAAATTACTTGATGATACTTGATGAGAATGTCTCAAGAAAATATAACTCTGTAGATTTCACGAATGATAAACACAAAGCAGATTTTCTGTACTCACAAGAATTCACTGTCCTTCAATTATCTTGACACTGTGTTAACACTACACAATTTACTCTGTGCTTTACTCACAGTTGGTGGTCCTTACATGTACAGAGGGTGTTTCCAGCAATCCATTTTCAGAGATTGTATGTCTCAGATGTCCATTTCACCACAGAGTCCTCAACCCACTCAATACTATGGCTGAAAATACACCGGAATTAGTTCTCAAATACAAATAACCTCTTTACCAACAATGCATATCAGTCTACACTGTAAGAAAGGTTAAGGCAGTATGTAATGAAATTCTCCGTTAAAGAAACAGGTTGAAAAATACAACACTCAAAAATTTAACACCAAACTTGTGTTATCTCAATAAATTCAATGGTAACAAATTGACTTCAACTGAGAACTAAAACTCGTTCTAGTTATTTCACAATTCAGTTCACTAGCAAAAGAAAAAATATAATAACATAACATACACACATAAAAAAAATTATATAGCACTCACTTGGGTTATATAAAAATTTCAAAAGTTAGAAAAATACTTCAAGTGAGAATCTGAACACTTTCAATTGAAATCACAATACTTCCAATAAATGTCACAGCTAAAAATAAAACATTGGATTTCATAACCTTTGTACACATGACATTTCTGGTGACACTCAAGAGATGAACCCAGTTCATCACACTCTGAACATGGCAGATGTACAGTGTACTGCCCACTCAATGTCTGTAAATATCCAAACATTAATATACACTGGTCACAAAATAAAAATTACACTAATGTGCAATTACCACTTTCCTGAAATTTCACACAATAAAAACTCACAAAGATGAGTTAGGTAGCTTATTTCAAAAAAAAATTTTGTGCAATACCTAACTCTGTGACACAGAAAAAATTATAACTTTCTTTCACAAAAAAAAAGTGGTGAAACTAAATCAATTGTTAATTCTTACCTAACTCTTAAAAACTTTGCAGTTACAACTACAGTATTGTAACTTGACACAAAAGTTTGTACTTTAACTCACACAATTATTTGTACTCAGTACTGATGACAAAACTTATACATTACTGTATACTGTACTCTGAGAAGACAAATTCACCAAGTATCACACCTCATTCCTTCAAATTGGTTCTCAAATGAAAATAATCCCACTAGCTGGTCACCATTTGTAACGGGCCGAGTTTTCTCTTTTCAATAATTTACCATCCAGCTATTGTTTTCTGTTAGTAGTCTATTTATTCATATACTGTACAGTACTTATATGTTCTGTATAGTACTCTTTCCAATGAGTACCTTGTTTTATACACTTATCCTTCTTCAATTCTTTATACATATATATATATGCAAGTAAATCACTGTAGGTGCGCGTGATCTAGGTATATGCTGATAACCACCAGGAAAAAAGAAAACACGAAGTTCCCAAGCGCTTTCGTGTAATTCACATCTTCAGGGGTGAGTACATATATATATATATATATATATATATATATATATATATATATATATATATATATATATATATCTTGATAAAATCACACGGGAGAATGGAAACAACGGAGTACCTTAACTTTCGTCAGTTGCCTCTGAAGATGTCTTGAATAAAGACGAAAGCTAAGGTACTCCGTTGTTTCCATTCTCCCGTGTGATTTTATCAAGATTTATCTTATCCACGTTTTCATTGTGGATTTACATGAAATATATATAGATATATATATATATATATATATATATATATATATATTATATATATATATATATATATATATATAACCGGTCGGAATTTACTGGACTTTATTTTCTCACTTGACTTGGGGTTTATTAAAAATTAATAGATGGTAATGGCAGTGGAAGCGCCCCTTTGAGAAAAATCCCGAACCAGCACAAGAACACTTAAATCTACCAAACAAAATAAATTGTCCGTGACCCGTGGAAGGATAGCGTCTGTGACTGGGATGAATGAGACACACTGTAAAATTTAGACACTTATATTCCCTCCAACACTACAAACACAATCAAATAATGGTACACCAACATGCCCACCTCTTAACTTGAACTTACAACACTACTCTGTGGAATAAAAGTTATACATGATATAGAAAATATTAGAAACTCAGGCAACAATAAATTTGAAGTATTAAGAAATGCTGCTTGCACACATGAAACAGGCCTTAAGGGCTTTCACAGAATAATATCCCCCACTGCGGAGGTGGTATAAAAATAAGAATTTATTAATTCCACCATGAATAGGCCTAAAGGGCACTCAACAAAATAATATCAGTCACTTAGGAAATGGAATTAAAAAATAAGAAATTAAATACTCTACAATGAATAGGCCTTAAGGGCTTTCAACAAAATAATATCAGTCACTGAGGAAATGGTAATAAAAAATAAGAAATTAAATACTCTACAATGAATAGGCCTTAAGGGCTTTCAACAACATAATATCAGTCACTTACGAAATGGAGTTAAAAAATAAGAAATTAAATACTCTACAATGAATAGGTCTTAATGGCTTTCAACAAAATAATATCACCCTAACAGATGCACTCTTCCTAACCTAACTTAAACACTACTGTGGGGAACAAAGGTTATACCTGAGATCGGAGTTATAAAAAAAAATTAGATGCATTAAAAGAATCAAATCACAGTACCACTCTGGTTCCACTTAGTGACACAAACATTCAAAAACAATACTATCAAAAATATTTAGGAACTATTAAACTACACACGTCAAGATAATATCAGTCTGAGCAATGGTATTAACTACACCCGTAATAAAGGAGATAAAATGTTCCTCTAGGTATCTCCTAGAGTCCTAGACTCACGGTCTCAGTGTGTGACCATTAATTTACTCAGATAGCCTCAGTGTACTCCCAGTGCGTCCATAAAGCGGAAGGGAGTGAGCCAATCAGACCTTGTTCAGTTGAGAGAAGCTTTAGCTTCCCGTTAGCAAGAGGGTTTCACTAAGCTGCTCGAGACATGTGGTGTTGTGAGCCGAGGTAGAGGAGACTGATGACCCCAACGATCATCCCGTCGTCAGCTGGGCACCCAGACGGCTAGATTCCCTCAAGAGATCCTTTGATACCCCGCTAAACAGTGACAGGCCTACACTGATCGGTCCAATGGCGACAATCGCCACCCTCAATCATCAAAGGCAGTCTCAAACGGCAGTCAATCTCTCGCAGTCAAACTCCGGTCAACTCCGGTCAAGTGGGTTCTGACGGAAACCCTGAAATGAACTCACTGTTAGCTCTAGTTTACTTTACCACTGCCCTATCTAACCCTGTCTGAGATCGAATGAGACTTACTTGTTATACTGCAATAGCGCAGCACAGGTGACTAGGCCACGTGACTATTTCTGTGACGGATGCGCAGGGACGTCTTGTTTGTCTGACTGCTCCCCGTGACTGAGGACCAGCCAGCGTCGCGTCTCCTCTCAAGGCGTTAGCTTAGGCCTACGTGACATATTTTCCGCCTAACTAATAACTCCTTGGGACACCCGTAACATTATTCAGGCTGATAAACGATCTATAATAATTTCAAATTCAATAATAGTCCCTTAACTTCATGAATCGCATCATTATTAATTCGGCAAATTACATTTAATATCACTTAGGCCTAGTTCCACAACCTCTCGCTATGGGCCGGGAGCGCTCTCTTCCCTCAGACGACCTTGAACGCTCAGTATCGCTAATGGCGGGGCATTTGAAATTTCTGAATATATATATATATATATATATATATACTTCATTTTTAGTCCATTTAACACGCGGACTTTGAACATACAATCAACGACCTCACCAGCAAGGAATCGAACCCTCGACCTACTGGGTGTGACTAGGGAGCGCTTACCGGCTAGGCCACAAGGACACTAAAAGCAGTTCTAGACTCTGTTATATTTCACACAAAGCCTGTTCATCGAGCTGATGGCGCCGTGAACCTCATTGGGAAACTGCCCGTGCCACGTATGTGGTGTCAGTAGCATTTTACCGAATCCAGCTGGTATGAAACGCGAGGTACATATATATACTTCATTTTTAGTCCATTTAACACGCGGACTTTGAACATACAATCAACGACCTCACCAGCAAGGAATCGAACCCTCGACCTACTGGGTGTGACTAGGGAGCGCTTACCGGCTAGGCCACAAGGACACTAAAAGCAGTTCTAGACTCTGTTATATTTCACACAAAGCCTGTTCATCGAGCTGATGGCGCCGTGAACCTCATTGGGAAACTGCCCGTGCCACGTATGTGGTGTCAGTAGCATTTTACCGAATCCAGCTGGTATGAAACGCGAGGTACATATATATACTTCATTTTTAGTCCATTTAACACGCGGACTTTGAACATACAATCAACGACCTCACCAGCAAGGAATCGAACCCTCGACCTACTGGGTGTGACTAGGGAGCGCTTACCGGCTAGGCCACAAGGACACTAAAAGCAGTTCTAGACTCTGTTATATTTCACACAAAGCCTGTTCATCGAGCTGATGGCGCCGTGAACCTCATTGGGAAACTGCCCGTGCCACGTATGTGGTGTCAGTAGCATTTTACCGAATCCAGCTGGTATGAAACGCGTTTCATACCAGCTGGATTCGGTAAAATGCTACTGACACCACATACGTGGCACGGGCAGTTTCCCAATGAGGTTCACGGCGCCATCAGCTCGATGAACAGGCTTTGTGTGAAATATAACAGAGTCTAGAACTGCTTTTAGTGTCCTTGTGGCCTAGCCGGTAAGCGCTCCCTAGTCACACCCAGTAGGTCGAGGGTTCGATTCCTTGCTGGTGAGGTCGTTGATTATATATATATATATATATATATATATATATATATGCAAGTAAATCACTGTAGGTGCGCGTGATCTAGGTATATGCTGATAACCACCAGGAAAGAAGAAAACACGAAGTTCCCAAGCGCTTTCGTGTAATTCACATCTTCAGGGGTGAGTACAGACTAGATAGAGTAATGCAGAACAAGATGAATATATACAGAGGAGGGTGAGACCAGGTCCACAATGGTCAGGTAATGACCCTACTAATCTTTAAATGGCACACAACCACCAACCGTTGTGTGCCATTTAAAGATTAGTAGGGTCATTACCTGACCATTGTGGACCTGGTCTCACCCTCCTCTGTATATATTCATCTTGTTCTGCATTACTCTATCTAGTCTGTACTCACCCCTGAAGATGTGAATTACACGAAAGCGCTTGGGACCTTCGTGTTTTCTTCTTTCCTGGTGGTTATCAGCATATATATATATATATATATATATATATGTATATATATATATATTTATTCTTAGGTATTCTTGCTCACATTCTGATATGTTCTTTATCTCTATATACCTTATATTCTTGTATATTCTTATATAAGTAACTCTTATGCTTCTCTACTTATGTTTTCCAAGTCAATGTTCTTTCTTTTCATTTCCTTTTATATAGATTGTATTCTCAGTTTCAATGATCTTACCTTTCTGAAGTATACTTTGTTTTATGTCTTTCTTATACATGGGTTAGTCTGGGGAACCATGTTATTCTTTGTACAACACTTTTTATACTTACAAAGGGTAGCTGCCACCACCCAGACTTTTCATTATATAACATAACTCATGGAAAGTTATTGGGTAGTGTGGAAGATGTCTAGGCACGTGAATAAGTATTATTTTCTGGGAACCAGTGTTTAGAAGGAGTAGAGTGGTGATACTCGTAGTTTACTAATTCAATGTTTATTAACACAGTGAGTGGAGAAGATGCATCTTAGATTCACTCAGGCTAAACAGAACCGAAATTAACTTATTAAGTCATCAAACACTTCAAGAACTTATTACCTCATTGAACACCTCCAAATACTCATTACTTTATTAGACACTGTTGTAGTATTTCTTTGACAAGTAAGATTTAGAAATGCTTACACACTGTCAATAACACTGGACCCGCAGGTCTTACTTTAACAAGGAACAAATTACCTTCTCAATTCTTGGTTAGAACCTCATACTCTCAGGTTATTCTTTCATGGGTACTACAGATGAATACATAACACACTGGGCAATTCCACAATTAGTAACATACCATAATTCTTATCATTTCACAAGGAACTACCTGGTACCTTGAACTCTCATTCAGGGGTTCAATACTTAACCCAGGATACTATATTTCTGCTAGTTATCCCTCCAAACATGGACCGACACTGCTCCATGCAATGGAGTCAGCGGGCACAGTTGTTTACAGCGACTGCCAAGCTGAAGGCTCGCTCGCTAGGTGTACCCAGGGATGTTGACTCGTGACACACTGGCAGAGTGTTGAGGGCGCTTCCCGGGGGAGTCGTGTCCTGGGATTCTAAACGCGTCCCCTTAGTGACAGTCTTCAAGAACCATGTCCATAGGTAGCTACCGACCCTCAGGAGAGTTGCTAACACACCCACGTCTGGAGATACGTTGCGGAAGCGTCACGAATGCGTCAATAATTAACTTCAACTATACAAAACATACGTCTGGCAACGGTCCAGCCGATATCTAAATCTCTACGTTACTCGACTTAATTGGCACAGAAGTTACTATGTTAACACATGAACACTGATATTCCCAATATTGACTAAGTTAAACTGAATTAATAGGCGGCGGGGAACACACATAAACATACCTGGAGATACGTTGAGGAAGAGTCACGAATGCGTGATTCTCCCTCGTGTAGAGGTATATACGTGCACCCGCGGGGCAGCTTGGGCCTCCATATTCATGCCAGAAAGGTCAATCTTACCAATAACATACCTTCTCTACCATTTTGGATCACCGTATATTTAATTATGAACTCCGGTGTTCCTGATCAGGTTAATTTCCTATGTCTATTCATATAATCTAATCAGAGGTTGAGCTTGCCAGGAAAGGGTGGAATATACACGTTGATAACATCAATTCTGCGAGCTCAGGCCTGAGGCGAACAAGGACCTATTCACAGGGAAACGTTAGATCTTGGAGATTATACCGGTTGACAGAATAATTCAGGAAATTAATGACTTTCTTAAATAGACAACTGACTCTAACTAAACTACAAACATCAGATTCTCTGATGTCGGGGCGACAAAATAATATAACTTCAGTAGCGATCAGAAACTCATGGGTATTCTTAGGGAACGAAACCGATGGGTATCGTTTGTCCTGGCAGACTCAACACTCACTTACTTGACACGTCTTATTAACAATAAGGGCAGTTGAAGCGTTCAACACCACTCACAATGGATCTTGAATGTTTCAACTGTAAACAGACATATCTAAGCTGACTCAAAACCAGGGTGTTCTCTCTCACATTCAAATTCATTTTATAGAGAGGTTGGTTTCAGTAAGTCAGAGAAAATGGGATAACGGAGGACTGAGGCGTCTTGAAGTGATGAGAAAACGGACTCCTCAGATGGAGGACTCAAAATAAAAGCAGAGGTACATGTTTTGTGGGCTATTGAGCGTAATATGAATCATTTGATTTTGGCGTTAACTGACGTGTACGACCGTGGTCGTTACAATAGAACTTATTAATGTTGTATAGCCGGAAATATCCCTCGGTAATGAAAGCCAAATATGAGGTCAAGTGAACATTCCTGCCAAGACTTCGCTTTGTTTTTCTAATATGCAACCAATAGCCTCAGCCTATTTTCTATGTATATGGCTTATGATAACATGAAAGGCTATAAATTTCCATAGGCTAGCCAAAATTAAATGATATTAGGCATAAAATATGGATTGCAATTACCTTGATTAATGGGGGCCTATATAACTGCTTTTTCAGTCTTTGGCCAATTAAAGGTTAAACGTGGGGCCTACTTAATTTAGTTAGAACATGAGGAATATTTAAATAAGAAATTATACCAATAGGTTAGGTTAGGTTAGGTTAGGTTAGGTTTGGTTTGGTTTGGTTTGGTTATGTTATGTTATGTTATGGTATGGTATGGTATGTTAGGTTAGAGAATGTGTACATGGTTTTTTTGGTGTGTGTCAGGCTGTCAGTGAGACACTTTGTCTAGCAGCTACCTTAGGCCTACTGTAGTTCCAGACTTTCCTTGAACAGTATCATAGGGTAGAGTATAAATTTAAGAAAATTTACGGCTAATCCGATATATTTTCATGTTTTAAATTGTTGTTTATTGTATGAACTTGAAGACAATTCAGACCAAATGACCCAAGCATTGAAAGGAAAACACCATGTTCTAGGCTAAATGAGTAATTTAAGAGAAGTGATTTGTCATTTAGGTTAGGCAAGGTTATACTATCATTAACCAATTAATTTGAAATTGCCCAGAATAAGGCTATCTTATTATAGCTTAGATATGTCTTGTCACAGGCCAACATTAGGCCCGTGGTTATTTACCCAAATTCTATTATGGGTAAAACACCCAATACTGTGAGATTGAAGGGTTATGTGATGTTGTCTCACACTCAGGATGGGTTGGAGAAAGGAAACTCTTAATGGTGGTTTTCTTATATAAAATATATTACTTGTATATACAAAACAGTCTGGTGCTGGGAAGTTGCTGCTTAGAAGAGGAGTTGCTGCTTGGTAGAGTAACCACTACAAGATTTCGGTTAGCCGGAACAATTGGTGAAGAGCACTTCCGTGAATGAGAGTTTTCCCGTTAACGAGACGATTATCTCAAATCAAGAAAATATCCCTCGTCCCTCGAATTTTTATGGTAATGGAAGAATGTTCTCGGTAGTTCCTGAAATTGCCCATGACATCATCTCTCGAACCCAGAAAGATATCCCCCTATCTCCGGAATTTTCTCGGTTATCTGGGAAGCTTTTCTCATAATTTTCAGGAAAATGTGCCCCTTTGAAAATCATTACCTAAGCCATAAGTTTCCTGCAAAATCATGCTTTGGGAATTAATTATGGCTTTCAGAAAGTTCCGGGTTTCAGGGATTCCGGCTAACGGAGATATTACTAACTAAGAAAATAAACACAGGACAAAAGACTCTACGGCTCCTGAGAATGCTGCTGTTCCTACCAGAAAGCAGTTTCAAATGCGAGTATGTGACAGACAAGAGGCAATAGGACATCTTTTAAACGCTTTTAACACTCTTATTTACTTTCATACTGAACAATTTTATTCATTTTTAAATGAGTACAGAGATTTTAACACGCTGTGTATTTTTAAGTATTTTAACCCTAATGCCAGGCAAAACCTTAAGGCCGTAATTTTTTTTCTTAGGCATAACCCTTCTTTTGTAGGCCTAATGATAAGACGTTGAATAAGTTAATATCAACATAAAAACACTACTGTTTAATAATTATTTTTTATTGCAGTATAGAGGTAATGCCAATAAAGCATACATTGATTTAACTTTTATTTTCAATATACTGTACCTAATAAAATAAACTTTATAGAAAATACAGAAAATAAATGGCTTTCTTTTACCTTCATAAAATAAACATTTTACATAGGAAGATAAAATATGAACTATATCCTTAAGCAATTTGATTCCAATACAGTATACTTTTAATACAACTAAATACCAAAGAGAAATTGAAACAATAAAAAATTTTGCCACTGTTTGCTTCTTAAACTACACAATTTGACGTGGGTCACCACATTGTTGTGAAAAATTAATACAACTACTGTTAATTGTTGCCATTTTTAAGATTTAAAAATGGAATACAGTATAATTTTCATATGTCTAGAATTACTGAAGGAACTCTCATGACTAGAATGTACCTGCATCAATACCCGTACATTAAAAGAAACTTATAACCAAATACTGTACTACTATAAGTAATAAAGAAAACAAATAGCTTGTTAAGCTATACAATTTAGCATGAGACAGCACATCCTTATGAAAGAACCAATGCAACAACTTGCTCTTTGGAGAATAATGTGTGCTAAATAGCAGTAATTACAGTAGGCTGTTGGTGAATTTGCACCATTATTTCTGTTTCAACCTACAGGTAATTCTGCTGTAACGCGATAATTGTGTTCTTGTAAAATATCGTGTTATAGAAAATCGCGTAATAGAAATAACAGGGCTTATGGAGAAAATAGGGTTAGGTGCAGATTACTCGAAATCGAAAAAATTTAGTAGTTAGCCTAACACAAAGGATAGCACAGTCTAAATAAATGTTACATTCATATCTAATAATGAAATCATACAGTAAATGTAACACTTTACCTTGAAAAAATATGAATGTAACTTGATGGGGGAGAAGGGTGATTTTGAGGTTGATAAAATCGAGCTTCTCTTCAAGTGTTATATCCTTTCTTTTACGATCATCACCGGGAATTCTATCACCAGAACGCTTCTTGGAGATATTCTTCTTTACCATATTCACAGTTAATACCACAAAATTGGAGAAATAGTAAGCAAAAATCGCGTTATAGCAAACAAGCGTTCGCGTTATACAAATATCGTTCCTGATTCATAAATCGCGTTAGAGCAAATTCGCATTATCAAAACACGCGTTATAGCAGAACTCACTGTACTTGAATCATACATTAAAAAAATACAAATTAATTAATAAAACAGGTTGAACTAGAAATTAACTACATATTACAAAATAAAGGAACCTTTAAAAAATATAAATAAGTACATGAGTCTGTTTTCAAAGCTATACATTTGATTGTGGTATGAACTTTTGCCCAAAACCTGGGTAAACATTATCCGTAGTAGCACTGCAACACATGTTATTAGTTAACAAGTGTGTATATCCTCAGTCAGCAAGATAGTTAGAGAACCCTCTTTCTCTTGAACGGTCCTAAACATAGATTCCTCGATGGAATGAATAGCCATAAACCTAGCTCCTGAGGGTCCTGGGGTTTGTTCTCTTTCTTCTTCTGGAAAGAAATGTATAATAGTTTGATTGAAGTCTATGTTAAGGGTATAATTAAAATATATAAATATATAAAAAAATTTAGAAAAAAAATGGTGGGAAAAATAGTGTTGACCATCTAAAAATATTTGTATAAAATATTTTTATATGTAAATATAAACTAAGCTAAACATAGTTACAATATTATAATTTGATTTGATTATAATATACGACATTTAGTTCTAGGCGTTAAATTTCTTATATTTGCTCTTCTCAATTTTTTCCATTAACATACGAGTTATAACAACATTTAATATCTAATTTAGGGAAGCAATACGCCAGCTATAAATTTAACTAACTTAATAATGTTGCTTATTTCTAAAAAAAAATATGCAAAAAAATAAGTATACTGTATTTCAAAAGTAAGATAATAGTGAAATATAACATATTTACTAGAGAAAACATTTTATCTAAAATTTGTATGTCTAATGCAAAATATATGATGTTTATATTCAAAATGATCACCAAATTATAAGAATTCCAGCAATGTAAATTATATTCTGGCCGGGAAATTTGTATGAATTTTATGAGCTAAAACAGGCAGTCAGGCAGGGTGGCGGGTGGGGCAAATCTAAAAATAGCGTCTCGAGCCGGACACTCACCTCGTATATGTGGAAAAAATCCGTGTTAAGTGAAAGTTCAGCTCTGGCGAGGCACCGCGTATATGAAAAAACGCGTTTAGTGAAACCGCGTTAGGCGGGGTAATACTGTAGTACCAAAATTATTTTTGGAAATAAAAACAAAGACAGAAAAGAACAAAATATATCAGGGGGTTGGAAAAGTATGTTGAGTGAATTACAACTATGTTATATATACACTAGTACTATGTTAGAAAGGAATCTATTGAAATAGTTCCAAACATTATAACCTAACCTATCATTGTAGCTGTAGTCCCCAAAATTCTCCTGTATCTTTGTCAAAAGTTAATTAGATTTACTGTAACAATCAATAAATGGTAAAATAAGTCAAAAATAATAATAGCAGCCAGAATTTTTCAACCTGTATTAGTTGTAAATGCATAAGATAGAACATCATTGCCTATAAACCTAACAAAGTAAGATTTGCATATTAATGTAGACCAAATATGAATTTAAATCATTTGATGACTCAAAATTAACGACATAACAAAAACATGAGGAATTCTATAGTAAGCTACATATTATCACCTTCATTACCGTCAAAAATAACGTAATTACTAATATGTAGTTTATAACAGTAACCAAACCTACCTATCCTAACTTCATTACCAACGGGAGGCCTCCGCCACCCTGGACCACCCAGAAGAATATTAAATATCTCTGTTCCAAGTCATTTACGACGCAATGATTAGTGTCATAAAATTGTCTCAACTACTGTATATGATAGGTATATTAAGCAAATCCAAAAATTGTGGGGCAAAAATTAGCAGTAATACCGACTAGCCTTTGGGTTCATTTATCGGCGGTACAGTTTTTACTATTTATTCACATGGCAAACTTCGAAGAACGATGTTTCTTTTAATGAATGTGCTCATATAAGGAAAATATGTGCATTAATTCACGATGAAAAGCCACCATACACTACTTCCTTGAGTTTACAATCACCTCAAATCATAGCAAGCCTCAGAAAAAACAGAGTTAAGTTTGTTTCATAGTGGCAATCAATACCTAGGCTAACAATATTATGACTTACCTGTTCCACCTGTATATTTATTATCTTACTTTTACTTTTTACTTTTATCCTCTTCGCCACTGATCAGCTCGCGAGGCGCCCGGGCGATCGGTCACGTCTCTGTCACATACTGTTGAGTGTTGTGCTGTTTTTTCTTAACCCTGACACGTAAATTGTTGGGCAGCCACAACATTCACTGCCTTTACTACTTACCAGGCATGATTCTTCAATTTGATTGTACATCTCGAGTCCAATTTCCCTAAAAATATTTTCTTTCATTTGGCGACTTCACACACCATGGCGCATACTTCAGTCTCACTGAAATTTGGTCGTTTCTTCAGGTGGTTGTCCTTCCATCTTTTGTTTACAAACTAATATCACGTGCATCGCTCTCAGCTGATTTCTCCTTCTCTTGTGATTGGTTGATGATTTTGTTAACTGAGCGCTCATTGGCCAACTAGCTCCTGCACTGACATCTACCTTCCGACAAGAGAACTTAATTTATACACTAGAGTTATGAAAACTTACGAAAGGCTTACGTAACTGTAATAAAATTTTGAGTATGCTAAATTTACGGTACTGTAAAGATTCGACAATATATGGTACTGTATCATGCTGAAAGACTTAACTTATGAGGTGTTTTGAGTATCCGGCCCCAGTTCTGTAGGATTTATTGCTCTTTGTGGAAAGTAATTTTTTCCTCCCAAAGTCTTGAGTAGGTGGGCACTTCCTTGACACTTGGAATGACACAAGGTAGATCCTGCAAGATGCACATTATAAAATTGTTTCCACATTATTTCAGATATAAAGATGCGAGTGGATGGACATAAGAAAGATACAGGAGGCCATCCCACACAAACATCTCCCACCACAACACAAGATTAAAGCTGCATAAAACAGGAGGCAGAACAATTCCTCACAACTGTACAATAAGTCAGTACAGTATGAGGATTAGTGAACATATTCAAAAGAACATTGTAAGCAAGATTAAGGTAAATTGTCAACTCTCCAAGTCTTAAGTTACAAATTTGAAAGGCAAGTTGGTGTTCTAGGAAACAGTGAGAATAAAAAGAACATTCACACAAGTGAATCTTTCTCCTGAAAATACCAATTAAGTGGTGCACTGTGTTATATATTGTTTAAATACAGTATGATGAGTGTTGCAATGTTTCTACCTAAACAACTACCTTGTGACTCTTATGCCTGTGTACACTGCTGATAAACGTTCCATTATATAAATGCGACAAGTGTTTGCCTGCCGTGCTTGCATACTGGTGAGACAAAGTTCACTTGTAAATATTCCTCATACAATAGTGAGCTCAAGAACCACACACATGTGCAGAATTATTAATGCAAATTTAGCTGTGAAGAGTGGATATCTTTTTTATACAGTCAAAAGTTACCCAAAAGTGTGTACACTGAGGGAAATATTTTCTAGTATGGAGTGTTGTAAAGTTTGTAAAAGATGGCCCAGTTTATGAATCAAATAGCTGGACATGGTGGCCAAAATAATTATGAGTGTGTACAGTGTGGTGATTTATTTTACAGTAGTGATTCTCTGAAGATGCATACCTGTATGGCCGAACACATTGATGAGATAAATATTAAGTATGAAGAAGTTGATGAAAGTTTTAACAGTAACTTTGATGTGACACAACATGTGACTGTTGATGAGAAAGATATTAAGTGTGAAGAGTTTGATGAAAGTTTTAACAGTAACTATGATGTGACACAACATGTGACTGTTGATGAGAAAGATATTAAGTGTGAAGAGTTTGATGAAAGTCTTAACAGTAACTATGATGTGACACAACATGTGACTGTTGATGAGAAAACTCGTAAATGTATAGAAAGTGGTAAAAGTTATAATCAAAAGGAACAACTAAAGGAACAAATAGTTGTACACACTGGTGAGAAGAATTTTAAGTGTGGAGAGTGTGGTAAAAGTTATCCCAGAAAGAGTGAACTGAAGAGCCATATGGTTGTACACACTGGTGAGAAGAATTTTAAGTGTGGAGAGTGTGGTAAAAGTTATTCTAGAAAGGGCGAACTGAAGAGCCATATGGTTGTACACACTGGTGAGAAGAATTTTAAGTGTGGAGAGTGTGGTAAAAGTTATCCCAGAAAGAGTGAACTGAAGAGCCATATGGTTGTACACACTGGTGAGAAGAATTTTAAGTGTGGAGAGTGTGGTAAAAGTTATTACAGGAAGAGCCATCTGAAGAGCCATATGGTTGTACACAACGGTGAGAAGAATTTTAAGTGTGGAGAGTGTGGTAAAAGTTATCCCAGAAAGGGCGAACTGAAGAGCCATATGGTTGTACACAATGGTGAGAAGAATTTTAAGTGTGGAGAGTGTGGTAAAAGTTATTTCATAAAGAGCCATCTGAAGAATCATATGGTTGTACACACTGGTGAGAAGAATTTTATGTGTGGAGAGTGTGGTAAAAGTTATCCCAGAAAGAGTGAACTGAAGAGCCATATGGTTGTACACACTGGTGAGAAGAATTTTAAGTGTGGAGAGTGTGGTAAAAGTTATTACAGGAAGAGCCATCTGAAGAGCCATATGGTTGTACACACTGGTGAGAAGAATTTTAAGTGTGGAGAGTGTGGTAAAAGCTGTTCCAGAAAGGACGACCTGAAGAGCCATATGGTTGTACACACTGGTGAGAAAAACTTTAAGTGTGGAGAGTGTGGTAAAAGTTATTACAGGAAGAGCCATCTGAAGATCCATATGGTTGTACACACTGGTGAGAAGAATTTTAAGTGTGAAGTGTGTGGTAAAAGTTTTTCCAGAAAAGGTGTACTGACGAAACATATGTCTTTACACACTGGTGAGAAGAATCTTACATGAAAGTTGTGGGGAAAGATCTTACAGAAAATGATGTGGAAAACTGTATGGTCTTGCATGCTGGTAGGAACTATTTCAAGTATAAATACTGTAATGGATTATAACATGCTCTTCAAATTTCCTGGGGTTAGGTTCTCAAAATGGCCACGAATAACATTTGCTGACCCTGGGGGAGGGGGCGGTACATTTATACTGTACTCATGTGCAAAGAAATTTATATTTCCTTTATATGTTTGCCTTTACGACAAAAACCTGGAACGTCAATGTGGCATTTAAAAACTCATGCACTGTTAAACAAATGTTAAACAAGAACTCCCCCAACAAGCATTTATACGGTTCCTTGCAAGGAATGTAATATGTTTTACTTAGGCCAGACAGGTAAAGATCTTGTAACTAGACTTAAACAACATAAATATAGTGTTAGGACAGGCCAGGAATCCAATGCTCTGTTTGTTTATTTGAGGGATAATAAGCATTGCATTGACTGGGATAATGCCTCCTCATATTACCTTGTAATTCAATTGACAGTAGGAACATTATAGAATCCAGTCTCATTAAACATACCGAATCCGTCAACATGAATTTGAGTAATGGTATGTACAAACTGGATAATTTCGTAATTAAGAAGATTTGTAACCAGGTGAAAAGGTTGGGTCATCTTACCCTCTGACCTGAATACCGACTGCTACGGTGCTTTTTGAAGATTAGTGGGGTCATTACCCCAATACCTGACCATTGTGGACTTCATCTCACATAGGTTTCCATACAACGTATCACCAACGCCATTACAAGCATAACTCCAGCTGTGCTTGAACGTATTCTTCAGCAGTGGAGAACACGCACTGAAGAGTGTTTTCAACAGAATGGTAGTCATGTAGAGCATATTATACAAATAAAAATGGATTTTCATATAAAATTTATTTTTCCTCTGTATGGAAATTTATGGGACACCCTGTATATATATATATATATATATATATATATATATATATATATATATATATATATATATATATATATATATATATATATATATATATATATATATACACGTTGTTATGTACTTCTCCTTAGTCTGTACTCACCCCTGAAGATATGAATTATACGAAAGCGCTTGGGAACTTCGGGTTGTCTTTTTCCTTGTGGTTCTCAGCATATACCTGGATCACGAGCACCTACAGTGATTTACTTGCGTGTATATATATATATATATATATATATATATATATATATATATATATATACATACACATACACAGTTGAGTCTGCATTTATGCGGTGGAAGCCCATGGAGGCCCGCTTAAAACGAGAAACGCGTAAATGAAATAACAGAACATATGGAATTAATTGAAATAGAGACTGGGCCGACCCCCCAAACTCCAGTTTTTGCGACACAATACGTACTTTGTAGTAAAAATAGTATCTTAACTTCATGATGGTATGCACACACATATACTATAGAAGAGAAATATCAATAAGAGAATAATATACAGTACTGTACCAGGTAAAAGAAAAATCAAGTTTTAACACTTATGTTAGGTTAGGCTAGAAAAAATTAAGGTTAGGTTAGGTTTAACACTTACGTTAGTAGAAGAAATGGGTCGGCATATGTTGATGGGGGCTGGTTCCGAGGCAGAGGGCAGATTACTGGCCCCCAGGTGAATCACCATCACTATCTACCACAGTTGTCAGGGCCTCCCTGACAAATTCCTCAAAGTCCATAGCATCACTGTCACTGGCTTTGGTGGGGTGCGGGCGAAGAAGCCTGTGATGTTACGCTGACAGCTAGTGTTGATGTTGTCGTAATACATCTGGATGTACGGCTCCATAGTCTGCAACAGTTGGTTATTGAAGACTTCATAGCGGTGATCATCATGGTCGTTGGAAAGGACGAGCTTGAGTTTCTCTGCAAACTCAATGGGGTGTACCTGGGAGTGTCAGGGGTGTACCTGGGAGTGAAAGGGGTTTACCTGTGAGTGTCAGAGGTGTACCTGGGAATGTCAGGGGTGTACATAGGAGGGTGAGGGGTGTACCTGGGAGTGTCTGAGGTGTACCTGGGAGTGTCAGGGGTGTACCAGGGAGTGTCAGTGGAGTACCTGGGAATGTCAGATGTGTACCTGGGAGTGTCAGGGGTGTACCTGGAAGTATCGGAGGTGTACCTGGGAGTGTCAGAGGTGTACCTGGGAGTGTCAGAGGTGTACCTGGGAGTTTCAGAGGTGAACCTGGGAGTGTCAGTGGTGTACCTGGGAGTGTCATTGATGTATCTGGGAGTGTCAGAGGTGTACCTGGAAGTGTCAGGGCTGGAAGTGTCAGAGGTGTACCTGGGAGTGTCTGAGGTGTACCTGGGAGTGTCAGAGGTGAACCAAGGAGTGTCAGAGGTGTACCTGGGAGTATCGGAGGTGTACCTGGGAGTGTCAGAGGTGTACCTGGGTGTTTCGGAGGTGTTCCTGGGAGTATCGGAGGTGTACCTGGGAGTGTCAGAGGTGTACCTGGGAGTATCAGAGGTGTACCTGGGAATGTCAGGGGTGTAACTGGGAGTGTCGGAGGTGTAACTGGGAGTGTCAGAGGTGTACCTGGGAGTGTCAGAGGTGCACCTGGGAGTGTGTAAGGTGTAACTGGGAGTGTCTAAGGTGTAACTGGGAGTGTCTGAGGTGTACCTGGGAGTGTCTGAGGTGTCCGTGGTATTGTCAGAGTTGTACTAGGGAGTGTCAGAGGTGTACCTGGGAGTGAAAGAGGTGTACCTGGGAGTGTCAGTGGTGTCCCTGGGAGTGTCAGGTGTGTACCACGGAGTTTCAGAGGAGTACCTGGGAGTGTCAGAGGTGTACCTGGGAGTGTCATAGGTGTACCTGGGAGTGTCTGAAATGTACCTGGGGGTGCATGAGGTGTACCTGGGAGTGTCAAGTGTGCTCCAGGGTGTGTCAGAGGAGTATCTGGGTAGTGTCAGAGGGGTACATGGGAGTGTCAGTGGTGTACCTGGGAGTGTCAGGTGTGTAACTGGGAGTGTCGGAGGTGTAACTGGGAGTGTCAGAAGTGTACCTGGGAGTTTCAGAGGTGTACCTGGGAGTATCAGGGGTGTACCTGGGAGTGTCAGGGGTGTACCTGGGAGTGTCAGGGGTTTACCTGTGAGTGTCAGAGGTGTACCTGGGAGTGTCAGGGGTGTACCTGGGAGTGTCAGGGGTGTACCTGGGAGTGTCTGAGGTGTACCTGGGAGTGTATGAGGTGTTCCTGGGAGTGTCAGGTGTGTACCAGGGAGTGTCAGAGGAGTACCTGGGAGTGTCAGAGGTGTACCTGGGAGTATCGGAGGTGTACCTGGGAGTATCGGAGGTGTACCTCGGAGTGTCAGAGGTGTACCTGGGAGTATCAGAGGTGAACCTGGGAATGTCAGGGGTGTAACTGGGAGCGTCGGAGGTGTAACGGGGAGTGTCAGAGGTGTACCTGGGAGTGTCAGGGGTGTACCTGGGAGTGTCAGGGTTGTAACTGGGAGTGTCAGGGGTGTAACTGGGAGTGTCGGAGGTGTAACTGGGAGTGTCTGAGGTGTACCTGGGAGTGTCAGAGGTGTACCTGGGAGTGTCAGAGGTGTACCTGGGAGTGTCAGAGGTGCACCTGGGAGTGTCTGAGGTGTAACTGGGAGTGTCTGAGCTGTACCTGGGAGTGTCTGAAATGTACCTGGGAGTGCATGAGGTGTACCTGGGAGTGTCAAGTGTGTACCTGGGAGTGTCAGAGGTGCACCTGGGAGTGTCTGAGGTGTAACTGGGAGTGTCTGAGCTGTACCTGGGAGTGTCTGACGTGTACCTGGTATTGTCAGAGTTGTACTTGGGAGTGTCAGAGGTGTACCTGGGAGTGTCATAGGTGTACCTGGGTGTGTCTGAAATGTACCTGGGAGTGCATGAGGTGTACCTGGGAGTGTCAAGTGTGTACCAGGGAGTGTCAGAGGAGTACCTGGGAGGTGTCAGAGGTGTACCTGGGAGTGTCATGGGTGTCCCTGGGAGTATCAGGGGTGTATCTGGGAATTTCAGAGATGTATCTGGGAGTATCAGGGGTGTACCTGGGAGTGTCATGGGTGTCCCTGGGAGTATCAGGGGTGTATCTGGGAGTTTCAGAGGTGTATCTGGGAGTATCAGGGGTGTACCTGGGAGTGTCATGGGTGTACCTGGGAGTATCAGGGGTGTACCTGGGAGTGTCAGAGGTGTACCTGGGAGTGTCTGAGGTGTACCTGGGAGTGTCAGTGGTGTTCCTGGGAGTGTCAGGGGTGTACCTGGGAGTGTCAGGGGTGTACCTGGCAGTGTCAGACGTGTACATGGGAGTGTCTGAGGTGTTCCTGGGGGTGTCAGGTGTGTACCAGGGAGTGTCAGAGGAGTACCTGGGAATGTCAGATGTTTTCCTGGGAGTGTCAGGGGTGTACCTGGAAGTATCAGAGGTGTACTTGGGAGTGTCATTGATTTTGCCGCTTGCAGCGGCTACTTTATTGTGCACCCCACACTCATCCTGTGAGCGGTAGCGCAAAAGGATTACAGAGTTGGGTTTACAAAGGGTCATAATAATTAACCCCGGTTGTGAGGATATTATGGCACTGAAAGTTACACAGTATTTCATTCACATTATTTGTTTAGTTCTATACATAAAGGGTAACTTATTCACAAATGCGTGAGAACAGGCGTGTGAGGCAGTATGTCTGGCCTCACACTTTGTTATTCACATTTACGTGGGAGGTATTCAAGCACATTGCGTATTTGGTTCTGTACATGAGAACTGACATAGATACTAAGTGCAAAAAAGTGGATACAATCTTAATATGTCGGCTATCTTGCCATTAGAGATGAAGTGTTGTGCCATTTCACACACAGTGTGCTTGGACCTGTCCCTAAAAGGTTCTATCTTCACACAGTCGAGGACGTAGTGTTCAAGTGTGTGGCCATATGTATGGCCACACACTTTACATTTAGTTTTGTTTACATCTGCTTGAGGAACATACTGCCAAAGGTACTTATATCCTAACCTTAATCTAGCTGTTACAACATCTTGTAATCTAGTGATCTTGTTACTTGCTCCATAAACATGTTTCACTTGATACATCTCATCATGGTAAACTATGGATTGACTAGTGCCTGTTTGCACTTGTCTACTTGCGTCAAACTCATCAATAAGTTCTTTCCTAATTACAGTTTTAAGGGTTCTTTTTGACAGACCCAAATTGTATTCAACGGTGTCTTTGTTAGACGCGAGTTTGGCGAGGGCATCAACTCTGTCATGTTTTATGAGGCCTATGTGAGAGGGGATCCACAACAGTTTGACCCTGACACCCCGGTCAACAAGGCACGCATATTTGTGTCTGGCTTCAGAGACAAGAGCGTGACAACCTGAGTCGAGGGTACCAAGGGCAAGTAGTGAGGATAGAGAGTCAGTGATGATGAGACTGTCAGTAACAGTGGTTTCAATGAATTTAATAGCTGTGAGTATGGCAACTAATTCAGTTTGTAGAGTGGATGCCCAGTTGTTAATTCTAACTCCTTTCTCAATTATATTACCGTCAGGTTGAGTCACAACAATAGCACTTCCAGCCCTCCCACAGGCGGTGTTTAGAGACCCATCAGTGTAGATGGTCTGTGTGATATTATCATCAGTCTGTAGAGTGTGTATGTGTTCAAGAGCTCTCAATTTGGCAGTGTGTTGGAGATAAATGCTTTGTATAATTAATTTTTTAGGCGGATACGTCGGTATTGTGATATCGAAGGGAACTGTCCGCCAGGGTGGCAGGAAGCGCTGTTGTGTCTCAACTTTGTACAGGTGGTCTAGTCCAAATATCTTCATATGTGTAGCTGTAGTTTGGATCCATTTAGACTCAGTAGTCCCATGGTTCATACATTCTAGCAATTTTAAGGAAACAATGTTATCAGGATCACCACGCAGAAGCCTCAGGGCTATCATGAGGTTGACTTCAATTATTCTATCTTTAACACTGGGTATACCTAGTTCTTTCCTCATATTAAGTACTTTAGTGCTCATGGGACATCCTAGGATAATTCTGAGGGCTTTATTTTGCATTTTCTCGAGCTTGTCAACGCCTTTCCCGTCACGAATGACCAGGGCTGGTGCGTGGTAATCTATCAGAGATATTATATAGCCTAGGTACATTGTTTTAACAATTCTAATATTAGCACCATAGTGCGGGCTGTACCCCGCTACACTTCTAAGAGGTCTCAGTCTGTCAGTACATTGGCGGGTTAGCTGTTGTATGGCAGGTAGGGTACAAGGGACGGAAACACCAAGATATTTAAAAGAAGAAACATAGTCAATAGTGTTGTTACCTATCTTGAACTTGGCGGGGCCGCGTTTGCGGTTCCCAGCTTGTTTGTTGAACACCTTAGTTTTGTCAGTGGAGATAATAAGACCGAGGTGTTCACAGGCTGCGTATACATGGTTCAGGGTGGTTTGCATTTCACGATGAGTTTTAGTATGTATAAGAATATCGTCAGCATAGCTGATTGAGATATTGCTGGGGTTGTCTGGTATTAAATTTAATAATGCATTCATAAGAACATTGAACAAAGTGGGGCTAAGTACTCCACCTTGAGGGGTACCAAGTTGCATATCTTTAACTTCACTTTTGTATCCCTGAAACAGTGCAGCAGCCCTTCTGTTGGTTAGGTAACCACTTATCCAGTGTAACAGCCTACCTCCTATATCCATTTTGGCTAGTTCGTACAATATCAGTTGCCTATTGGCAATATCAAATGCAGCTTTTAGGTCAAGAAATGTGGTGTATCTGTGCCTTTCATCACCATGCACAGTTAGGAATGTGGTGATGCAATTATGTACACCTTTACCATGGGTGAAGCCATTTATGTTAGGAGACATGTGTTCTCTGATTCTATATAAGAGTCTGCCAAGAACCATCCTCTCAAAGGTTTTACACAGGCAGCTGGTTAGTGATATGGGACGAAAGGCATCAGGCTGTCCTGGTTTCGGTATTAGTACAACAATACTGCTGGTCCATGATGTGGGTAGTTGGCCCTCGGCATGACTCATATTGTACAATACCAACAATGGATTGCCTGGCACGCGCCTTAGTAGTCTAATGATGTTGTAGGTGACCCCGTCCTCTCCAGGGGAAGTAGACCTACCCCTGGCGAGGGCGGCGTCAAGCTCCCACTCAGTATATGGAACATCACACTCATCGTGCTGTTTGCCCAGCATAAAGCTAATAAGATTACTTCTCTCTACAGACTTCGCATCAAGGAGTCCCCGAGTCCTAGCTGGTAACATGTCATAGCTCGACACATGAGCCCACTTTGTTATTAGCTCATTCGACTTTTGCAGAGGGTTTGGATGGGAGACGTGTCTTCTGTTTTTACCTCTGATTATGTTTATGTCTTTCCAGGCTTTGCTGAGGGATGTGTGTTGGTTCAGGCTGTTGACATATGTCTCCCATGCATTTTGTCTGAGTTCGTTTACACGTTCCCTGACAGCAGCAAGGGAAGCTTGATACAATTGTAACATTTGAGGTGTTCTAAATTGTCTGTAACCCTTACCCACCCTCCTGACCCTAGCCCTGAGTTTTTTCAGCTCAGGGTCATTATAGCACTGCTGTTGCCTGTTCCCATTATGCTGACCACGTTTTCTCCTTTTTTTGGTGGAGGCATTGTTGGTGAAGTATACATAAGTCCTATCTATCAGATCGTCATGGAAACTTTGGTAATTGTCAGGCTTGTAGTCCTTGTACCAGTCATGGATGAAGTCTATGAACTGGCTTTCATGTTCTTGCTTGACTGTGATTCTACGTCTGTTGAGTTTACCACCAGTGGGGGTGTCATTGGCTACATGTATACTAGCTTGGATTGGGCTGTGGTCAGACATAAGATCAGTGACAACATCAGAGCTATGAGTTGTGTATGATAGATTAAAGCCAATACATTTGTCTAGACCCCCGCCATAGATGTGTGTTGGTTCATTATTACCTATAATTTGAACATCTTCATATGCGCTGAGAAGTGAGATAAGTCTCCTACCATTGGTGTTAGTGGTGGAGTCACCTAATTTCTTGTGTCTAGTATTCAGGTCACCCATTAGGACAGTGGGCTCAGTGTGTAAAAAGTCTGGGAGATCTGTGTATTGAAGCTGATCTGAGGGAGCATAGGCGTTTAGCACGTTGAGTGTGGAGTTGCCCAGGTGGATAGTGATCCCATGGTACTGAAGGTTGGTAGTCTTTTTGGATACAAGAGGTACATGCGGGAGTGACTTCTTAACATACATCAAACATGTGTGAGTAGAACTAGGATCATAATACACATAATTGGGCAGACTGGGTGGGGGCTTACCATTAGGTGTGAGACACTCCTGCAGACACACAATATCGATGTCCTCAGTCACAACTTTGTGGTGTAGGTCAGGGTATCGTTTTCTAAGGGATGAGATGTTCCAACTCATCACCTTCACCGCTCTGTATCTTTGTCTGGTATTAATATTGGCCATTATGAAATGTATTTGGAATTTTGTCTGGTATTAACACTGGCCATTATGAAATGTATTTGGAAAGAAGCAAAAGGCACTGTATGATACTGTTCTTTTCTGCGCTGCCTGTCCCTTCGGCAGGCAGTAGGCCAGTTAACCTTTTGGAAACATTTCTGGAGCATGTACGGCTCAACAATTGTTGTATTTCAGTGGCAGACAACAACTCACTTTGGTTACACTCGACATCACCACCATTTTCTGTTTGTGCTTGTTCATCTTCACTGACCATGTCCACAGAGGCATCAGTAGAACTGTTACCAGTATCACTATTTTCCTCTGCGTGGACACTAGTTCCTGGTGGGTCTTGAGTTTCCACATCTGGTACTGACATCTGAATGTCTTCAGTTTGACTGTAATTTTTCCGAAGTTGCTGCACTGTGTTGGTGGTGTTTTTTTCCTTTAGTGTATCACAGAGGCTCTTAAACATTTCAGTTTGAGCTTGAGCTTGAGCTGTAACCTGAGCTTTGAGTTCTTTAATTTCATTTTTCACATCATTGATCTCTTCACGATATGCATGGAGTGTGTTGGCAACTACCTGTTGTGTCGGTATGTCTGTGTTGCCCCATGCTGATCTTTCGATGACTGCTGGTGATGATCCTGGAGCTTTGGTGGGGAGGGCAGGCCAGGGGTTGGCATTAGTGTTTCTTGAGACCTGCCTGGGTGGCGGGTCTGGGCGCTGAAGGGGTATAGGAGCTCTAGAACAGCTAGGGTGCCATACAGGAACTCCAACTGTTTTGCAGTTAATACACTTCTGTTGGATGACACCCCCTTGAGCAACTGTATCTCTGCAAACCTGTGTTGCATGTTGCCTTGAGCAGAGACCACACCACGGCTTAGTCGAGGGGCATAACCGGGCCACATGGCCCCAGTGCTGACAGTTGTAACACCTCCGGTTAGGGGGCTGATAGAGAGTTATCTTCAGAGTCCGATAGGCACCACGGACTCGAATGGTCCTGGGTGGGTCTTCCGAGCCAACCCAGTCTCAGAGGTGTACCTGGGAGTGTCAGAGGCGTACCTGGGAGTTTCAGAGGTGAACCTGGGAGTGTCAGTGGTGTACCTGGGAGTGTCAGGGGTGCACCTGGGAGTGTCAGGGGTGTACCTGGGAGTGAAAGGGGTTTACTTGTGAGTGTCAGAGGTGCACCTGGGAATGTCAGGGGTGTACCTGGGAGTGTCAGGGGTGTACCTGGGAGGGTCAGGGGTGTACCTGGGAGTGTCAGAGGTGTACCTGGTAGTGTCTGAGGTGTACCAGGGAGTTTCAGAGGTGTACCTGGGAGTGTCAGGGGTGTACCTGGGAGTGTCAGGGATGTACCTGGGAGTGTCAGAGGTGTACCTGGGAGTGTCAGAAGTGTACCTGGGAGTTTCAGAGGTGTACCTGGGAGTATCAGGGGTGTACCTGGGAGTGTCAGGGGTGTACCTGGGAGTGTCAGGGGTGTACCTGGGAGTGTCAGAGGTGTACCTGGGAGTGTCTGAGGTGTACCTGGGAGTGTCGGAGGTGTTCCTGGGAGTGTCAGGGGTGTACCTGGGAGTGTCAGGGGTGTACCTGGGAGTGTCAGGGGTGTACCTGGAAGTATCGGAGGTGTATCTGGGAGTGTCAGAGGTGTACCTGGGAGTGTCAGAGGTGTACCTGGGAGTGTCAGAGGAGTACCTGGGAGTGTCAAAGGTGTACCTCGGAGTATCGGAGGTGTACCTGGGAGTATCGGAGTTGTACCTGGGAGTGTCAGAGGTGTACCTGGAATTATCAGAGGTGTACCTGGGAATGTCAGGGGTGTAACTGGGAGTGTCGGAGGTGTAACTGGGAGTGTCAGAGGTGTACCTGGGAGTGTCAGAGGTGTACCTGGGAGTGTCATGGGTGTACCTGGGAGTGTCAGGGGTGTAACTGGGAGTGTCAGAGGTGTAACTGGGAGTGTTAAAGGTGTACCTGGGAGTGTCAAAGGTGTACCTGGGAGTGTCAGAGGTGCACCTGGGAGTGTCTGAGGTGTACCTGGAAGTGTCTGAGGTGTACCTGGGAGTGTCAGAGGTGTACCTGGGAATGTCGGAGGTGTACCTGGGAGTGTCAGAGGTGTACCTGGGAGTTTCAGAGGTGAACCTGGGAGTGTCAGTGGTGTACCTGGGAGTGTCATTGATGTACCTGGGAGTGTCAGACGTGTACCTGGAAGTGTCAGGGCTGGAAGTGTCAGAGGTGTACCTGGGAGTGTCTGAGGTGTACCTGGGAGTGTCAGAGGTGAACCAAGGAGTGTCAGAGGAGTACCTGGGAGTGTCAGAGGTGTACCTGGGAGTATCGGAGGTGTACCTGGGAGTATCGGAGGTGTACCTGGGAGTGTCAGAGGTGTACCTGGGAGTATCAGAGGTGAACCTGGGAATGTCAGGGGTGTAACTGGGAGTGTCGGAGGTGTAACTGGGAGTGTCAGGAGTGTAACTGGGAGTGTCGAAGGTGTAACTGGGAGTGTCTGAGGTGTACCTGGGAATATCGGAGGTGTACCTGGGAATATCGGAGGTGAACCAGGGAGTGTCAGAGGAGTACCTGGGAGTGTCAGAGGTGTACCTGGGAGTATCGGAGGTGTACCTGGGAGTATCGGAGGTGTACCTGGGAGTGTCAGAGGTGTACCTGGGAGTATCAGAGGTGTACCTGGGAGTGTCAGAGGTGTACCTGGGAGTGTCAGGGGTGTAACTGGGAGTGTCGGAGGTGTAACTGGGAATGTCAGAGGTGTACCAGGGAGTGTCAGTGGAGTACCTGGGAGTCTCAAACGTGTACCTGAGATTGTCAGAGGTGTACCTGGGAGTGTCAGAAGTGTACCTGGGAGTCTCAGAGGTGAACCAGGGAGTGTCTGAAATGTACCTGGGAGTGCATGAGGTGTACCTGGGAGTGTCAAGTGTGTACCAGGGAGTGTCAGAGGAGTACCTGGGAGTATCAGGGGTGTACCTGGGAGTGTCATGGGTGTACCTGGGAGTATCAGGGGTGTACCTGGGAGTGTCAGAGGTGTACCTGGGAGAGTCAGAGGTGTGCCTGGGAGTGTCAGAGGAGTACCTGGGAGTGTCAGAGGTGTACCTAGGAGTATCGGAGGTGTACCTGGGAGTGTCAGAAGTGTACCTGGGTGTTTCGGAGGTGTTCCTGGGAGTTTCGGAGGTGTACCTGGGAGTGTCAGAGGTGTACCTGGGAGTATCAGAGGTGTACCTGGGAATGTCAGGGGTGTAACTGGGAGTGTCGGAGGTGTAACTGGGAGTGTCAGAGGTGTACCTGGGAGTGTCAGAGGTGTACCTGGGAGTGTCTAAGGTGTAACTGGGAATGTCTGAGGTGTACCTGGGAGTGTCTGAGGTGTACCTGGGAGTGTCTGAGGTGTACCTGGGAGTGTATGAGGTGTTCCTGGGAGTGTCAGGTGTGTACCAGGGAGTGTCAGAGGAGTACCTGGGAATGTCAGATGTGTACCTGGGAGTGAAAGGGGTTTACCTGTGAGTGTCAGAGGTGTACCTGGGAGTGTCAGAGGTGTACCTGGGAGTGTCATTGATGTATCTGGGAGTGTCAGAGGTGTACCTGGAAGTGTCAGGGCTGGAAGTGTCAGAGGTGTACCTGGGAGTGTCTGAGGTGTACCTGGGAGTGTCAGAGGTGAACCAAGGAGTGTCAGAGGAGTACCTGGGAGTGTCAGAGGTGTACCTGGGAGTATCGGAGGTGTACCTGGGAGTGTCAGAGGTGTACCTGGGAGTTTCGGAGGTGTACCTGGGAGTATCGGAGGTGTACCTGGGAGTGTCAGAGGTGTACCTGGAAGTATCAGAGGTGTACCTGGGAATGTCAGGGGTGTAACTGGGAGTGTCGGAGGTGTAACTGGGAGTGTCAGAGGTGTACCTGGGAGTGTCAGAGGTGTACCTGGGAGTGTCAGGGGTGTACCTGGGAGTGTCAGGGGTGTAACTGGGAGTGTCAGGGGTGTAACTGGGAGTGTCGGAAGTGTAACTGGGAGTGTCGAAGGTGTAACTGGGAGTGTCTGAGGTGTACCTGGGAGTGTCAGAGGTGTACCTGGGAGTGTCAGAGGTGTACCTGGTATTGTCAGAGGTGTACCTGGGAGTGTCAGAGGTGCACCTGGGAGTGTCTAAGGTGTAACTGGGAGTGTCTGAGGTGTACCTGGGAGTGTCTGAGGTGTCCGTGGTATTGTCAGAGTTGTACTAGGGAGTGTCAGAGGTGTACCTGGGAGTGAAAGAGGTGTACCTGGGAGTGTCAGTGGTGTCCCTGGGAGTGTCAGGTGTGTACCACGGAGTTTCAGAGGAGTACCTGGGAGTGTCAGAGGTGTACCTGGGAGTGTCATAGGTGTACCTGGGAGTGTCTGAAATGTACCTGGGGGTGCATGAGGTGTACCTGGGAGTGTCAAGTGTGTACCAGGGAGTGTCAGAGGAGTACCTGGGAGGTGTCAGAGGTGTACCTGGGAGTGTCAGAGGGGTACATGGGAGTGTCAGTGGTGTACCTGGGAGTGTCAGGTGTGTAACTGGGAGTGTCGGAGGTGTAACTGGGAGTGTCAGAAGTGTACCTGGGAGTTTCAGAGGTGTACCTGGGAGTATCAGGGGTGTACCTGGGAGTGTCAGGGGTGTACCTGGGAGTGTCAGGGGTTTACCTGTGAGTGTCAGAGGTGTACCTGGGAGTGTCAGGGGTGTACCTGGGAGGGTCAGGGGTGTACCTGGGAGTGTCAGAGGTGTACATGGGAGTGTCCGAGGTGTTACCTGGGAGTGTCATGGGTGTACCTGGGAGTGTCAGAGGTGTACCTGGGAGTGTCATGGGTGTACCTGTGAGTGTCAGGGGTGTACCTGGGAGTGTCAGAGGTGTACCTGGGAGTGTCAGAGGTGTACCTGGGAATGCCAGAGGTGTACCTAGGAGTGTCAGTGGTGTACCTGGGAGTGTCAGAGGTGTACCTGGGAGTGTCTGAGGTGTACCTGGGAGTGTATGAGGTGTTCCTGGGAGTGTCAGGTGTGTACCAGGGAGTGTCAGAGGAGTACCTGGGAGTGTCAGATGTGTACCTGGGAGTGTCAGGGGTGTACCTGGAAGTATCAGAGGTGTACCTGGGAGTGTCAGAGGTGTACCTGGGAGTGTCAGTGGTGTCCCTGGGAGTGTCAGGTGTGTACCACGGAGTTTCAGAGGAGTACCTGGGAGTGTCAGAGGAGTACCTGGGAGTGTCAGAGGTGTACCTGGGAGTATCGGAGGTGTACCTGGGAGTGTCAGAGGTGTACCTGGGTGTTTCGGAGGTGTTCCTGGGAGTATCGGAGGTGTACCTGGGAGTGTCAGAGGTGTACCTGGGAGTATCAGAGGTGTACCTGGGAATGTCAGGGGTGTAACTGGGAGTGTCGGAGGTGTAACTGGGAGTGTCAGAGGTGTACCTGGGAGTGTCAGAGGTGTACCTGGGAGTGTCAGAGGTGTACCTGGGAGTGTCAGAGGTGTACCTGGGAGTGTCAGGGGTGTACCTGGGAGTGTCAGGGGTGTAACTGGGAGTGTCAGGGGTGTAACTGGGAGTGTCGGAAGTGTAACTGGGAGTGTCGAAGGTGTAACTGGGAGTGTCGAAGGTGTAACTGGGAGTGTCTGAGGTGTACCTGGGAGTGTCAGAGGTGTACCTGGGAGTGTCAGAGGTGTACCTGGTATTGTCAGAGGTGTACCTGGGAGTGTCAGAGGTGCACCTGGGAGTGTCTAAGGTGTAACTGGGAGTGTCTGAGGTGTACCTGGGAGTGTCTGAGGTGTCCGTGGTATTGTCAGAGTTGTACTAGGGAGTGTCAGAGGTGTACCTGGGAGTGAAAGAGGTGTACCTGGGAGTGTCAAGTGTGTACCAGGGAGTGTCAGAGGAGTACCTGGGAGGTGTCAGAGGTGTACCTGGGAGTGTCAGAGGGGTACATGGGAGTGTCAGTGGTGTACCTGGGAGTGTCAGGTGTGTAACTGGGAGTGTCGGAGGTGTAACTGGGAGTGTCAGAAGTGTACCTGGGAGTTTCAGAGGTGTACCTGGGAGTGTCAGGGGTGTACCTGGGAGTGTCAGGGGTGTACCTGGGAGTGTCAGGGGTTTACCTGTGAGTGTCAGAGGTGTACCTGGGAGTGTCAGGGGTGTACCTGGGAGTTTCAGAGGTGTACCTGGGAGTGTCAGGGGTGTACCTGGGAGTGTCAGGGATGTACCTGGGAGTGTCAGAGGTGTACCTGGGAGTGTCAGAAGTGTACCTGGGAGTTTCAGAGGTGTACCTGGGAGTATCAGGGGTGTACCTGGGAGTGTCAGGGGTGTACCTGGGAGTGTCAGGGGTGTACCTGGGAGTGTCAGAGGTGTACCTGGGAGTGTCTGAGGTGTACCTGGGAGTGTCGGAGGTGTTCCTGGGAGTGTCAGGGGTGTACCTGGGAGTGTCAGGGGTGTACCTGGGAGTGTCAGGGGTGTACCTGGGAGTGTCAGAGGTGTACCTGGGAATGCCAGAGGTGTACCTAGGAGTGTCAGTGGTGTACCTGGGAGTGTCAGAGGTGTAACTGGGAGTGTCAGGGGTGTACCTGGAAGTATCGGAGGTGTATCTGGGAGTGTCAGAGGTGTACCTGGGAGTGCCAGTGGTGTACCTGGGAGTGTCAGAGGAGTACCTGGGAGTGTCAAAGGTGTACCTCGGAGTATCGGAGGTGTACCTGGGAGTATCGGAGTTGTACCTGGGAGTGTCAGAGGTGTACCTGGAATTATCAGAGGTGTACCTGGGAATGTCAGGGGTGTAACTGGGAGTGTCGGAGGTGTAACTGGGAGTGTCAGAGGTGTACCTGGGAGTGTCAGAGGTGTACCTGGGAGTGTCATGGGTGTAACTGGGAGTGTCAGAGGTGTAACTGGGAGTGTTAAAGGTGTACCTGGGAGTGTCAAAGGTGTACCTGGGAGTGTCAGTGGTGCACCTGGGAGTGTCTGAGGTGTACCTGGAAGTGTCTGAGGTGTACCTGGGAGTGTCAGAGGTGTACCTGGGAGTGTCGGAGGTGTACCTGGGAGTGTCAGAGGTGTACCTGGGAGTTTCAGAGGTGAACCTGGGAGTGTCAGTGGTGTACCTGGGAGTGTCATTGATGTACCTGGGAGTGTCAGACGTGTACCTGGAAGTGTCAGGGCTGGAAGTGTCAGAGGTGTACCTGGGAGTGTCTGAGGTGTACCTGGGAGTGTCAGAGGTGAACCAAGGAGTGTCAGAGGAGTACCTGGGAGTGTCAGAGGTGTACCTGGGAGTATCGGAGGTGTACCTGGGAGTATCGGAGGTGTACCTGGGAGTGTCAGAGGTGTACCTGGGAGTATCAGAGGTGAACCTGGGAATGTCAGGGGTGTAACTGGGAGTGTCGGAGGTGTAACTGGGAGTGTCAGAGGTGTACCTGGGAGTGTCAGAGGTGTACCTGGGAGTGTCAGGGGTGTACCTGGGAGTGTCAGGGTTGTAACTGGGAGTGTCAGGGGTGTAACTGGGAGTGTCGAAGGTGTAACTGGGAGTGTCTGAGGTGTACCTGGGAGTGTCAGAGGTGTACCTGGGAGTGTCAGAGGTGTACCTGGGAGTGTCAGAGGTGCACCTGGGAGTGTCTGAGGTGTAACTGGGAGTGTCTGAGCTGTACCTGGGAGTGTCTGACGTGTACCTGGTATTGTCAGAGTTGTACTTGGGAGTGTCAGAGGTGTACCTGGGAGTGTCAGAGGTGTACCTGGGAGTGTCTGAAATGTACCTGGGAGTGCATGAGGTGTACCTGGGAGTGTCAAGTGTGTACCAGGGAGTGTCAGAGGAGTACCTGGGAGGTGTCAGAGGTGTACCTGGGAGTGTCAGGGGTGTACCTGGGAGTGTCAGAAGTGTATCTGGGAGTTTCAGAGGTGTATCTGGAAGTATCAGGGGTGTACCTGGGAGTGTCATGGGTGTACCTGGGAGTATCAGGGGTGTACCTGGGAGTGTCAGAGGTGTACCTGGGAGTGTCTGAGGTGTACCTGGGAGTGTCGGAGGTGTTCCTGGGAGTGTCAGGGGTGTACCTGGGAGTGTCAGGGGTGTACCTGGCAGTGTCAGAGGTGTACATGGGAGTGTCTGAGGTGTACCTGGGAGTGTCAGAGGTGTACCTGGGAGTGTCTGAGGTGTACCTGCGAGTGTCAGTGGTGTACCTGGGAGTGTCTGAGGTGTACCTGGGAGTGTCATGGGTGTACCTGGGAGTGTCAGAGGTGTACCTGGGAGAGTCAGAGGTGCACCTGGGAGTGTCTGAGGTGTACCTGTGAGTGTCAGGGGTGTACCTGGGAGTGTCAGAAGTGTACCTGGGAGTGTCAGAGGTGTACCTGGGAATGCCAGAGGTGTACCTAGGAGTGTCAGTGGTGTACCTGGGAGTGTCAGAGGTGTACCTGGGAGTGTCTGAGGTGTACCTGGGAGTGTATGAGGTGTTCCTGGGAGTGTCAGGTGTGTACCAGGGAGTGTCAGAGGAGTACCTGGGAATGTCAGATGTGTACCTGGGAGTGTCAGGGGTGTACCTGGAAGTATCGGAGGTGTACCTGGGAGTGTCAGAGGTGTACCTGGGAGTGTCAGAGGTGTACCTGGGAGTGTCATAGGTGTACCTGGGAGTGTCTGAAATGTACCTGGGAGTGCATGAGGTGTACCTGGGAGTGTCAAGTGTGTACCAGGGAGTGTCAGAGGAGTACCTGGGAGTGTCAGAGGTGTACCTGGGAGTGTCAGGTGTGTACCAGGGAGTGTCAGAGGAGTACCTGGGAATGTCAGATGTGTACCTGGGAGTGTCAGGGGTGTACCTGGAAGTATCGGAGGTGTACCTGGGAGTGTCAGAGGTGTACCTGGAAGTGTCAGAGGTGTACCTGGGAGTGTCAGAGGTGTACCTGGGAGTGCCATGGGTGTACCTGTGAGTGTCAGGGGTGTACCTGGGAGTGTTAGAGGTGTACCTGGGAGCGTCAGAGGTGTACCTGGGACTGCCAGAGGTGTACCTGGGAGTGTCAGTGGTGTACCTGGGAGTGTCAGAGGTGTACCTGGGAGTGTCAGAGGTGTACCTGGGAGTGTCTGAGGTGTACCTGGGAGTGTATGAGGTGTTCCTGGGAGTGTCAGGTGTGTACCAGGGAGTGTCAGAGGAGTACCTGGGAGTGTCAGATGTTTTCCTGGGAGTGTCAGGGGTGTACCTGGAAGTATCAGAGGTGTACTTGGGAGTGTCATTGATTTTGCCGCTTGCAGCGGCTACTTTATTGTGCACCCCACTCTCATCCTGTGAGCGGTAGCGCAAAAGGATTACAGAGTAGGGTTTACAAAGGGTCATAATAATTAACCCCGGTTGTGAGGATATTATGGCACTGAAAGTTACACAGTATTTCATTCACATTATTTGTTTAGTTCTATACATAAAGGGTAACTTATTCACAAATGCGTGAGAACAGGCGTGTGAGGCAGTATGTCTGGCCTCACACTTTGCTATTCACATTTACGTGGGAGGTATTCAAGCACATTGCGTATTTGGTTCTGTACATGAGAACTGACATAGATACTAAGTGCAAAAAAGTGGATACAATCTTAATATGTCGGCTATCTTGCCATTAGAGATGAAGTGTTGTGCCATTTCACACACAGTGTGCTTGGACCTGTCCCTAAAAGGTTCTATCTTCACACAGTCGAGGACGTAGTGTTCAAGTGTGTGGCCATATGTATGGCCACACACTTTACATTTAGTTTTGTTTACATCTGCTTGAGGAACATACTGCCAAAGGTACTTATATCCTAACCTTAATCTAGCTGTTACAACATCTTGTAATCTAGTGATCTTGTTACTTGCTCCATAAACATGTTTCACTTGATACATCTCATCATGGTAAACTATGGATTGACTAGTGCCTGTTTGCACTTGTCTACTTGCGTCAAACTCATCAATAAGTTCTTTCCTAATTACAGTTTTAAGGGTTCTTTTTGACAGACCCAAATTGTATTCAACGGTGTCTTTGTTAGACGCGAGTTTGGCGAGGGCATCAACTCTGTCATGTTTTATGAGGCCTATGTGAGAGGGGATCCACAACAGTTTGACCCTGACACCCCGGTCAACAAGGCACGCATATTTGTGTCTGGCTTCAGAGACAAGAGCGTGACAACCTGAGTCGAGGGTACCAAGGGCAAGTAGTGAGGATAGAGAGTCAGTGATGATGAGACTGTCAGTAACA
The DNA here is from genome assembly GCA_958450375.1 of Homarus gammarus. Taxonomy (NCBI): domain Eukaryota; kingdom Metazoa; phylum Arthropoda; class Malacostraca; order Decapoda; family Nephropidae; genus Homarus; species Homarus gammarus. The sequence goes on from CAUDMG010000599.1 coordinate 160,457, forward strand.
GTGGTTTCAATGAATTTAATAGCTGTGAGTATGGCAACTAATTCAGTTTGTAGAGTGGATGCCCAGTTGTTAATTCTAACTCCTTTCTCAATTATATTACCGTCAGGTTGAGTCACAACAATAGCACTTCCAGCCCTCCCACAGGCGGTGTTTAGAGACCCATCAGTGTAGATGGTCTGTGTGATATTATCATCAGTCTGTAGAGTGTGTATGTGTTCAAGAGCTCTCAATTTGGCAGTGTGTTGGAGATAAATGTTTTGTATAATTAATTTTTTAGGCGGATACGTCGGTATTGTGATATCGAAGGGAACTGTCCGCCAGGGTGGCAGGAAGCGCTGTTGTGTCTCAACTTTGTACAGGTGGTCTAGTCCAAATATCTTCATATGTGTAGCTGTAGTTTGGATCCATTTAGACTCAGTAGTCCCATGGTTCATACATTCTAGCAATTTTAAGGAAACAATGTTATCAGGATCACCACGCAGAAGCCTCAGGGCTATCATGAGGTTGACTTCAATTATTCTATCTTTAACACTGGGTATACCTAGTTCTTTCCTCATATTAAGTACTTTAGTGCTCATGGGACATCCTAGGATAATTCTGAGGGCTTTATTTTGCATTTTCTCGAGCTTGTCAACGCCTTTCCCGTCACGAATGACCAGGGCTGGTGCGTGGTAATCTATCAGAGATCTTATATAGCCTAGGTACATTGTTTTAACAATTCTAATATTAGCACCATAGTGCGGGCTGTACCCCGCTACACTTCTAAGAGGTCTCAGTCTGCCAGTACATTGGCGGGTTAGCTGTTGTATGGCAGGTAGGGTACAAGGGACGGAAACACCAAGATATTTAAAAGAAGAAACATAGTCAATAGTGTTGTTACCTATCTTGAACTTGGCGGGGCCGCGTTTGCGGTTCCCAGCTTGTTTGTTGAACACCTTAGTTTTGTCAGTGGAGATAATAAGACCGAGGTGTTCACAGGCTGCGTATACATGGTTCAGGGTGGTTTGCATTTCACGATGAGTTTTAGTATGTATAAGAATATCGTCAGCATAGCTGATTGAGATATTGCTGGGGTTGGCTGGTATTAAATTTAATAATGCATTCATAAGAACATTGAACAAAGTAGGGCTAAGTACTCCACCTTGAGGGGTACCAAGTTGCATATCTTTAACTTCACTTTTGTATCCCTGAAACAGTGCAGCAGCCCTTCTGTTGGTTTTAAAACCAACAGAAGGGCTGCTGCACTGTTTCAGGGATACAAAAGTGAAGTTAAAGATATGCAACTTGGTACCCCTCAAGGTGGAGTACTTAGCCCTACTTTGTTCAATGTTCTTATGAATGCATTATTAAATTTAATACCAGCCAACCCCAGCAATATCTCAATCAGCTATGCTGACGATATTCTTATACATACTAAAACTCATCGTGAAATGCAAACCACCCTGAACCATGTATACGCAGCCTGTGAACACCTCGGTCTTATTATCTCCACTGACAAAACTAAGGTGTTCAACAAACAAGCTGGGAACCGCAAACGCGGCCCCGCCAAGTTCAAGATAGGTAACAACACTATTGACTATGTTTCTTCTTTTAAATATCTTGGTGTTTCCGTCCCTTGTACCCTACCTGCCATACAACAGCTAACCCGCCAATGTACTGGCAGACTGAGACCTCTTAGAAGTGTAGCGGGGTACAGCCCGCACTATGGTGCTAATATTAGAATTGTTAAAACAATGTACCTAGGCTATATAAGATCTCTGATAGATTACCACGCACCAGCCCTGGTCATTCGTGACGGGAAAGGCGTTGACAAGCTCGAGAAAATGCAAAATAAAGCCCTCAGAATTATCCTAGGATGTCCCATGAGCACTAAAGTACTTAATATGAGGAAAGAACTAGGTATACCCAGTGTTAAAGATAGAATAATTGAAGTCAACCTCATGATAGCCCTGAGGCTTCTGCGTGGTGATCCTGATAACATTGTTTCCTTAAAATTGCTAGAATGTATGAACCATGGGACTACTGAGTCTAAATGGATCCAAACTACAGCTACACATATGAAGATATTTGGACTAGACCACCTGTACAAAGTTGAGACACAACAGCGCTTCCTGCCACCCTGGCGGACAGTTCCCTTCGATATCACAATACCGACGTATCCGCCTAAAAAATTAATTATACAAAGCATTTATCTCCAACACACTGCCAAATTGAGAGCTCTTGAACACATACACACTCTACAGACTGATGATAATATCACACAGACCATCTACACTGATGGGTCTCTAAACACCGCCTGTGGGAGGGCTGGAAGTGCTATTGTTGTGACTCAACCTGACGGTAATATAATTGAGAAAGGAGTTAGAATTAACAACTGGGCATCCACTCTACAAACTGAATTAGTTGCCATACTCACAGCTATTAAATTCATTGAAACCACTGTTACTGACAGTCTCATCATCACTGACTCTCTATCCTCACTACTTGCCCTTGGTACCCTCGACTCAGGTTGTCACGCTCTTGTCTCTGAAGCCAGACACAAATATGCGTGCCTTGTTGACCGGGGTGTCAGGGTCAAACTGTTGTGGATCCCCTCTCACATAGGCCTCATAAAACATGACAGAGTTGATGCCCTCGCCAAACTCGCGTCTAACAAAGACACCGTTGAATACAATTTGGGTCTGTCAAAAAGAACCCTTAAAACTGTAATTAGGAAAGAACTTATTGATGAGTTTGACGCAAGTAGACAAGTGCAAACAGGCACTAGTCAATCCATAGTTTACCATGATGAGATGTATCAAGTGAAACATGTTTATGGAGCAAGTAACAAGATCACTAGATTACAAGATGTTGTAACAGCTAGATTAAGGTTAGGATATAAGTACCTTTGGCAGTATGTTCCTCAAGCAGATGTAAACAAAACTAAATGTAAAGTGTGTGGCCATACATATGGCCACACACTTGAACACTACGTCCTCGACTGTGTGAAGATAGAACCTTTTAGGGACAGGTCCAAGCACACTGTGTGTGAAATGGCACAACACTTCATCTCTAATGGCAAGATAGCCGACATATTAAGATTGTATCCACTTTTTTGCACTTAGTATCTATGTCAGTTCTCATGTACAGAACCAAATACGCAATGTGCTTGAATACCTCCCACGTAAATGTGAATAGCAAAGTGTGAGGCCAGACATACTGCCTCACACGCCTGTTCTCACGCATTTGTGAATAAGTTACCCTTTATGTATAGAACTAAACAAATAATGTGAATGAAATACTGTGTAACTTTCAGTGCCATAATATCCTCACAACCGGGGTTAATTATTATGACCCTTTGTAAACCCTACTCTGTAATCCTTTTGCGCTACCGCTCACAGGATGAGTGTGGGGTGCACAATAAAGTAGCCGCTGCAAGCGGCAAAATCAATGACACTCCCAGGTACACCTCTGATACTTCCAGGTACACCCCTGACACTCCCAGGTACACCTCTGACACTCCCAGGTACTCCTCTGACACTCCCTGGTACACACCTGACACTCCCAGGAACACCTCATACACTCCCAGGTACACCTCAGACACTCCCAGGTACACCTCTGACACTCCCAGGTACACCTCTGACACTCCCAGGTACACCACTGACACTCCCAGGTACACCTCTGGCAGTCCCAGGTACACCTCTGACACTCCCAGGTACACCTCTGACACTCCCAGGTACACCCCTGACACTCACAGGTACACCCATGACACTCCCAGGTACACCTCTGACACTCCCAGGTACACCTCTGACACTTCCAGGTACACCTCTGACACTCCCAGGTACACCTCCGATACTTCCAGGTACACCCCTGACACTCCCAGGTACACATCTGACATTCCCAGGTACTCCTCTGACACTCCCTGGTACACACCTGACACTCCCAGGTACACCTCTGACACCTCCCAGGTACTCCTCTGACACTCCCTGGTACACACTTGACACTCCCAGGTACACCTCATGCACTCCCAGGTACATTTCAGACACTCCCAGGTACACCTATGACACTCCCAGGTACACCTCTGACACTCCCAGGTACACCTCTGACACTCCCAGGTACACCTCCGATACTTCCAGGTACACCCCTGACACTCCCAGGTACACATCTGACACTCCCAGGTACTCCTCTGACACTCCCTGGTACACACCTGACACTCCCAGGAACACCTCATACACTCCCAGGTACACCTCAGACACTCCCAGGTACACCTCTGACACTCCCAGGTACACCACTGACACTCCTAGGTACACCTCTGGCATTCCCAGGTACACCTCTGACACTCCCAGGTACACCTCTGACACTCCCAGGTACACCCCTGACACTCACAGGTACACCTCAGACACTCCCAGGTGCACCTCTGACTCTCCCAGGTACACCTCTGACACTCCCAGGTACACCCATGACACTCCCAGGTACACCTCAGACACTCCCAGGTACACCACTGACACTCGCAGGTACACCTCAGACACTCCCAGGTACACCTCTGACACTCCCAGGTACACCTCAGACACTCCCATGTACACGTCTGACACTGCCAGGTACACCCCTGACACTCCCAGGTACACCCCTGACACTCCCAGGAACACCTCCGACACTCCCAGGTACACCTCAGACACTCCCAGGTACACCTCTGACACTCCCAGGTACACCCCTGATACTCCCAGGTACACCCATGACACTCCCAGGTACACCCCTGATACTTCCAGATACACCTCTGAAACTCCCAGATACACTTCTGACACTCCCAGGTACACCCCTGACACTCCCAGGTACACCTCTGACACCTCCCAGGTACTCCTCTGACACTCCCTGGTACACACTTGACACTCCCAGGTACACCTCATGCACTCCCAGGTACATTTCAGACACTCCCAGGTACACCTATGACACTCCCAGGTACACCTCTGACACTCCCAAGTACAACTCTGACAATACCAGGTAAACGTCAGACACTCCCAGGTACAGCTCAGACACTCCCAGTTACACCTCAGACACTCCCAGGTGCACCTCTGACACTCCCAGGTACACCTCTGACACTCCCAGGTACACCTCTGACACTCCCAGGTACACCTCAGACACTCCCAGTTACACCTTCGACACTCCCAGTTACACCCCTGACACTCCCAGTTACAACCCTGACACTCCCAGTTACACCCCTGACACTCCCAGGTACACCTCTGACACTCCCAGGTACACCTCTGACACTCCCAGTTACACCTCCGACACTCCCAGTTACACCCCTGACATTCCCAGGTTCACCTCTGATACTCCCAGGTACACCTCTGACACTCCCAGGTACACCTCCGATACTCCCAGGTACACCTCCGATACTCCCAGGTACACCTCTGACACTCCCAGGTACTCCTCTGACACTCCTTGGTTCACCTCTGACACTCCCAGGTACACCTCAGACACTCCCAGGTACACCTCTGACACTTCCAGCCCTGACACTTCCAGGTACACGTCTGACACTCCCAGGTACATCAATGACACTCCCAGGTACACCACTGACACTCCCAGGTTCACCTCTGAAACTCCCAGGTACACCTCTGACACTCCCAGGTACACCTCCGACACTCCCAGGTGCACCTCTGACACTCCCAGGTACACCTCAGACACTTCCAGGTACACCTCAGACACTCCCAGGTGCACCACTGACACTCCCAGGTACACCTTTGACACTCCCAGGTACACCTTTAACACTCCCAGTTACACCTCTGACACTCCCAGTTACACCCATGACACTCCCAGGTACACCTCTGACACTCCCAGGTACACCTCTGACACTCCCAGTTACACCTCCGACACTCCCAGTTACACCCCTGACATTCCCAGGTACACCTCTGATAATTCCAGGTACACCTCTGACACTCCCAGGTACAACTCCGATACTCCCAGGTACACCTCCGATACTCCGAGGTACACCTTTGACACTCCCAGGTACTCCTCTGACACTCCCAGGTACACCACTGGCACTCCCAGGTACACCTCTGACACTCCCAGATACACCTCCGATACTTCCAGGTACACCCCTGACACTCCCAGTTACACCTCTGACACTCCCAGGTACACCACTGACACTCCTAGGTACACCTCTGGCATTCCCAGGTACACCTCTGACACTCCCAGGTACACCCCTGACACTCCCAGGTACACCCCTGACACTCCCAGGTACACCCCTGACACTCCCAGGAACACCTCCGACACTCCCAGGTACACCTCAGACACTCCCAGGTACACCTCTGACACTCCCAGGTACACCCCTGACACTCCCAGGTACACCCCTGACACTCCCAGGTACACCCCTGATACTCCCAGGTACACCTCTGAAACTCCCAGGTACACTTCTGACACTCCCAGGTACACCTCTGACACTCCCAGGTACATCCCTGACACTCCCAGGTACACCCCTGACACTCCCAGGTACACCTCTGAAACTCCCAGGTACACCCCTGACACTCCCAGGTACACCTCTGACACTCACAGGTAAACCCCTGACACTCCCAGGTACACCCCTGACACTCCCAGGTACACCCCTGACACTCCCAGGTACACCTCTGAAACTCCCAGGTACACTTCTGACACTCCCAGTTACACCTCCGACACTCCCAGTTACACACCTGACACTCCCAGGTACACCACTGACACTCCCATGTACCCCTCTGACACTCCCAGGTACACCTCTGACACCTCCCAGGTACTCCTCTGACACTCCCTGGTACACACTTGACACTCCCAGGTACACCTCTTTCACTCCCAGGTACACCTCTGACACTCCCTAGTACAACTCTGACAATACCACGGACACCTCAGACACTCCCAGGTACACCTCAGACACTCCCAGTTACACCTTAGACACTCCCAGGTGCACCTCTGACACTCCCAGGTACACCTCTGACAATACCAGGTACACCTCTGACACTCCCAGGTACACCTCTGACACTCCCAGGTACACCTCAGACACTCCCAGTTACACCTTCGACACTCCCAGTTACACCTTCGACACTCCCAGTTACACTTCCGACACTCCCAGTTACACCCCTGACACTCCCAGTTACACCCCTGACACTCCCAGGTACACCCCTGACACTCCCAGGTACACCTCTGACACTCCCAGGTACACCTCTGACACTCCCAGGTACACCTCTGACACTCCCAGGTACACCTCTGACACTCCCAGTTACACCTCCGACACTCCCAGTTACACCCCTGACATTCCCAGGTACACCTCTGATACTCCCAGGTACACCTCTGACACTCCCAGGTACACCTCCGATACTCCCAGGAACACCTCCGAAACACCCAGGTACACCTCTGACACTCCCAGGTACACCTCCGATACTCCCAGGTACACCTCTGACACTCCCAGGTACTCCTCTGACACTCCCAGGTCCTCCTCTGAAACTCCGTGGTACACACCTGACACTCCCAGGGACACCACTGACACTCCCAGGTACACCTCTGACACTCCCAGGTACACCTCTGATACTTCCAGGTACACCCCTGACACTCCCAGGAACACATCTGACACTCCCAGGTACTCCTCTGACACTCCCTGGTACACACCTGACACTCCCAGGAACACCTCATACACTCCCAGGTACACCTCAGACACTCCCAGGTACACCTCTGACACTCCCAGGTACACCACTGACACTCCTAGGTACACCTCTGGCATTCCCAGGTACACCTCTGACACTCCCAGGTACACCTCTGACACTCCCAGGTACACCCCTGACACTCACAGGTACACCCATGACACTCCCAGGTACACCTCTGACACTCCCAGGTACACCCATGACACTCCCAGGTAACACCTCGGACACTCCCATGTACACCTCTGACACTCCCAGGTACACCCCTGACCCACCCAGGTACACCCCTGACACTCCCAGGTACACCTCTGACACTCACAGGTAAACCCCTGACACTCCCAGGTACACCCCTGACACTCCCAGGTACACCCCTGATACTCCCAGGTACACCTCTGAAACTCCCAGGTACACTTCTGACACTCCCAGTTACACCTCCGACACTCCCAGTTACACACCTGACACTCCCAGGTACACCACTGACACTCCCATGTACCCCTCTGACACTCCCAGGTACACCTCTGACACCTCCCAGGTACTCCTCTGACACTCCCTGGTACACACTTGACACTCCCAGGTACACCTCATGCACCCCCAGGTACATTTCAGACACTCCCAGGTACACCTATGACACTCCCAGGTACACCTCTGACACTCCCAGGTACTCCTCTGACACTCCGTGGTACACACCTGACACTCCCAGGGACACCACTGACACTCCCAGGTACACCTCTTTCACTCCCAGGTACACCTCTGACACTCCCTAGTACAACTCTGACAATACCACGGACACCTCAGACACTCCCAGGTACACCTCAGACACTCCCAGTTACACCTTAGACACTCCCAGGTGCACCTCTGACACTCCCAGGTACACCTCTGACAATACCAGGTACACCTCTGACACTCCCAGGTACACCTCTGACACTCCCAGGTACACCTCAGACACTCCCAGTTACACCTTCGACACTCCCAGTTACACTTCCGACACTCCCAGTTACACCCCTGACACTCCCAGTTACACCCCTGACACTCCCAGGTACACCCCTGACACTCCCAGGTACACCTCTGACACTCCCAGGTACACCTCTGACACTCCCAGTTACACCTCCGACACTCCCAGTTACACCCCTGACATTCCCAGGTACACCTCTGATACTTCCAGGTACACCTCTGACACTCCCAGGTACACCTCCGATACTCCCAGGTACACCTCCGAAACTCCCAGGTACACCTCTGACACTCCCAGGTACACCTCCGATACTCCCAGGTACACCTCTGACACTCCCAGGTACTCCTCTGACACTCCTTGGTTCACCTCTGACACTCCCAGGTACACCTCAGACACTCCCAGGTACACCTCTGACACTTCCAGCCCTGACACTTCCAGGTACACCTCTGACACTCCCAGATACATCAATGACACTCCCAGGTACACCTCTGACACTCCCAGGTACACCTCTGACACTCACAGGTAAACCCCTTTCACTCCCAGGTACACATCTGACATTCCCAGGTACTCCTCTGACACTCCCTGGTACACACCTGACACTCCCAGGAACACCTCATACACTCCCAGGTACACCTCAGACACTCCCAGGTACACCTCAGACACTCCCAGGTACACCTCAGACATTCCCAGTTACACCTTAGACACTCCCAGGTACACCTCTGACACTCCCAGGTACACCTCTGACACTCCCAGTTACACCTCCGACACTCCCAGTTACACCCCTGACATTCCCAGGTACACCTCTGATACTCCCAGGTACACCTCTGACACTCCCAGGTACACCTCCGAAACTCCCAGGAACACCTCCGAAACACCCAGGTACACTTCTGACACTCCCAGGTACACCTCCGATACTCCTAGGTACACCTCTGACACTCCCAGGTACTCCTCTGACACTCCCAGGCACACCTCTGACTCTCCCAGGTACACCTCTGACACTCCCAGGTACACCCCTGATACTCCCAGGTACACCCATGACACTCCCAGGTACACCCCTGATACTCCCAGGTACTCCTCTGACACTCCCTGGTACACACTTGACACTCCCAGGTACACCTCATGCACTCCCAGGTACATTTCAGACACTCCCTGGTTCACCTCTGAGACTCCCAGGTACACTTCTGACACTCCCAGGTACACCTCTGACAATCTCAGGTACACGTTTGAGACTCCCAGGTACTCCACTGACACTCCCTGGTACACCTCTGACATTCCCAGTTACACCTCCGACACTCCCAGTTACACCCCTGACACTCCCAGGTACACCTCTGACACTCCCAGGTACACCTCTGATACTCCCAGGTACACCTCTGACACTCCCAGGTACACCTCCGATACTCCCAGGTACACCTCCGATACTCCCAGGTACACCTCTGACACTCCCAGGTACTCCTCTGACACTCCCTGGTTCACCTCCGATATTCCCAGGTACACCTCCGATATTCCCAGGTACACCTCAGACACTCCCAGTTACACGTTCGACACTCCCAGTTACACTCCTGACACTCCCAGTTACACCTCCGACACTCCCAGTTACACCCCTGACATTCCCAGGTTCACCTCTGATACTCCCAGGTACACCTCTGACACTCCCAGGTACACCTCCGATACTCCCAGGTACACCTCCGATACTCCCAGGTACACCTCTGACACTCCCAGGTACTCCTCTGACACTCCTTGGTTCACCTCTGACACTCCCAGGTACACCTCAGACACTCCCAGGTACACCTCTGACACTTCCAGCCCTGACACTTCCAGGTACACGTCTGACACTCCCAGGTACATCAATGACACTCCCAGGTACACCACTGACACTCCCAGGTTCACCTCTGAAACTCCCAGGTACACCTCTGACACTCCCAGGTACACCTCCGACATTCCCAGGTACACCTCTGACACTCCCAGGTACACCTCAGACACTTCCAGGTACACCTCAGACACTCCCAGGTGCACCTCTGACACTCCCAGGTACACCTTTGACACTCCCAGGTACACCTTTAACACTCCCAGTTACACCTCTGACACTCCCAGTTACACCCCTGACACTCCCAGGTACACCCATGACACTCCCAGGTACACCTCTGACACTCCCAGGTACACCTCTGACACTCCCAGTTACACCTCCGACACTCCCAGTTACACCCCTGACATTCCCAGGTACACCTCTGATAATTCCAGGTACACCTCTGACACTCCCAGGTACAACTCCGATACTCCCAGGTACACCTCCGATACTCCGAGGTACACCTTTGACACTCCCAGGTACTCCTCTGACACTCCCAGGTACACCACTGACACTCCCAGGTACACCTCTGACACTCCCAGATACACCTCCGATACTTCCAGGTACACCCCTGACACTCCCAGGTACACCCCTGACACTCCCAGGTACACCCCTGACACTCCCAGGAACACCTCCGACACTCCCAGGTACACCTCAGACACTCCCAGGTACACCTCTGACACTCCCAGGTACACCCCTGACACTCCCAGGTACACCCCTGACACTCCCAGGTACACCCCTGATACTCCCAGGTACACCTCTGAAACTCCCAGGTACACTTCTGACACTCCCAGGTACACCTCTGACACTCCCAGGTACATCCCTGACACTCCCAGGTACACCCCTGACACTCCCAGGTACACCTCTGAAACTCCCTGGTACACCTCAGACACTACCAGGTACACCTCTGACACTCCCAGGTACACCCCTGACCCTCCCAGGTACACCCCTGACACTCCCAGGTACACCCCTGACATTCCCAGGTGCACCTCTGACACTCACAAGTAAACCCCTTTCACTCCCAGGTACACCCCTGACACTCCCAGGTGCACCCCTGACACTCCCAGGTACACCACTGACACTCCCAGGTTCACCTCTGAAACTCCCAGGTACGCCTCTGACACTCCCAGGTACACCTCTGAGACTGGGTTGGCTCGGAAGACCCACCCAGGACCATTCGAGTCCGTGGTGCCTATCGGACTCTGAAGATAACTCTCTATCAGCCCCCTAACCGGAGGTGTTACAACTGTCAGCACTGGGGCCATGTGGCCCGGTTATGCCCCTCGACTAAGCCGTGGTGTGGTCTCTGCTCAAGGCAACATGCAACACAGGTTTGCAGAGATACAGTTGCTCAAGGGGGTGTCATCCAACAGAAGTGTATTAACTGCAAAACAGTTGGAGTTCCTGTATGGCACCCTAGCTGTTCTAGAGCTCCTATACCCCTTCAGCGCCCAGACCCGCCACCCAGGCAGGTCTCAAGAAACACTAATGCTGCTAGGGTACTCCCTACGGCCAACCCCTGGCCTGCCCTCCCCACCAAAGCTCCAGGATCATCACCAGCAGTCATCGAAAGATCAGCATGGGGCAACACAGACGTACCGACACAACAGGTAGCTGCCAACACACTCCATGCATATCGTGAAGAGATCAATGATGTGAAAAATGAAATTAAAGAACTCAAAGCTCAGGTTACAGCTCAAGCTCAAGCTCAAACTGAAATGTTTAAGAGCCTCTGTGATACACTAAAGGAAAAAAACACCACCAACACAGTGCAGCAACTTCGGAAAAATTACAGTCAAACTGAAGACATTCAGATGTCAGTACCAGATGTGGAAACTCAAGACCCACCAGGAACTAGTGTCCACGCAGAGGAAAATAGTGATACTGGTAACAGTTCTACTGATGCCTCTGTGGACATGGTCAGTGAAGATGAACAAGCACAAACAGAAAATGGTGGTGATGTCGAGTGTAACCAAAGTGAGTTGTTGTCTGCCACTGAAATACAACAATTGTTGAGCCGTACATGCTCCAGAAATGTTTCCAAAAGGTTAACTGGCCTACTGCCTGCCGAAGGGACAGGCAGCGCAGAAAAGAACAGTATCATACAGTGCCTTTTGCTTCTTTCCAAATACATTTCATAATGGCCAGTGTTAATACCAGACAAAATTCCAAATACATTTCATAATGGCCAATATTAATACCAGACAAAGATACAGAGCGGTGAAGGTGATGAGTTGGAACATCTCATCCCTTAGAAAACGATACCCTGACCTACACCACAAAGTTGTGACTGAGGACATCGATATTGTGTGTCTGCAGGAGTGTCTCACACCTAATGGTAAGCCCCCACCCAGTCTGCCCAATTATGTGTATTATGATCCTAGTTCTACTCACACATGTTTGATGTATGTTAAGAAGTCACTCCCGCATGTACCTCTTGTATCCAAAAAGACTACCAACCTTCAGTACCATGGGATCACTATCCACCTGGGCAACTCCACACTCAACGTGCTAAACGCCTATGCTCCCTCAGATCAGCTTCAATACACAGATCTCCCAGACTTTTTACACACTGAGCCCACTGTCCTAATGGGTGACCTGAATACTAGACACAAGAAATTAGGTGACTCCACCACTAACACCAATGGTAGGAGACTTATCTCACTTCTCAGCGCATATGAAGATGTTCAAATTATAGGTAATAATGAACCAACACACATCTATGGCGGGGGTCTAGACAAATGTATTGGCTTTAATCTATCATACACAACTCATAGCTCTGATGTTGTCACTGATCTTATGTCTGACCACAGCCCAATCCAAGCTAGTATACATGTAGCCAATGACACCCCCACTGGTGGTAAACTCAACAGACGTAGAATCACAGTCAAGCAAGAACATGAAAGCCAGTTCATAGACTTCATCCATGACTGGTACAAGGACTACAAGCCTGACAATTACCAAAGTTTCCATGACGATCTGATAGATAGGACTTATGTATACTTCACCAACAATGCCTCCACCAAAAAAAGGAGAAAACGTGGTCAGCATAATGGGAACAGGCAACAGCAGTGCTATAATGACCCTGAGCTGAAAAAACTCAGGGCTAGGGTCAGGAGGGTGGGTAAGGGTTACAGACAATTTAGAACACCTCAAATGTTACAATTGTATCAAGCTTCCCTTGCTGCTGTCAGGGAACGTGTAAACGAACTCAGACAAAATGCATGGGAGACATATGTCAACAGCCTGAACCAACACACATCCCTCAGCAAAGCCTGGAAAGACATAAACATAATCAGAGGTAAAAACAGAAGACACGTCTCCCATCCAAACCCTCTGCAAAAGTCGAATGAGCTAATAACAAAGTGGGCTCATGTGTCGAGCTATGACATGTTACCAGCTAGGACTCGGGGACTCCTTGATGCGAAGTCTGTAGAGAGAAGTAATCTTATTAGCTTTATGCTGGGCAAACAGCACGATGAGTGTGATGTTCCATATACTGAGTGGGAGCTTGACGCCGCCCTCGCCAGGGGTAGGTCTACTTCCCCTGGAGAGGACGGGGTCACCTACAACATCATTAGACTACTAAGGCGCGTGCCAGGCAATCCATTGTTGGTATTGTACAATATGAGTCATGCCGAGGGCCAACTACCCACATCATGGACCAGCAGTATTGTTGTACCAATACCGAAACCAGGACAGCCTGATGCCTTTCGTCCCATATCACTAACCAGCTGCCTGTGTAAAACCTTTGAGAGGATGGTTCTTGGCAGACTCTTATATAGAATCAGAGAACACATGTCTCCTAACATAAATGGCTTCACCCATGGTAAAGGTGTACATAATTGCATCACCACATTCCTAACTGTGCATGGTGATGAAAGGCACAGATACACCACATTTCTTGACCTAAAAGCTGCATTTGATATTGCCAATAGGCAACTGATATTGTACGAACTAGCCAAAATGGATATAGGAGGTAGGCTGTTACACTGGATAAGTGGTTACCTAACCAACAGAAGGGCTGCTGCACTGTTTCAGGGATACAAAAGTGAAGTTAAAGATATGCAACTTGGTACCCCTCAAGGTGGAGTACTTAGCCCCACTTTGTTCAATGTTCTTATGAATGCATTATTAAATTTAATACCAGACAACCCCAGCAATATCTCAATCAGCTATGCTGACGATATTCTTATACATACTAAAACTCATCGTGAAATGCAAACCACCCTGAACCATGTATACGCAGCCTGTGAACACCTCGGTCTTATTATCTCCACTGACAAAACTAAGGTGTTCAACAAACAAGCTGGGAACCGCAAACGCGGCCCCGCCAAGTTCAAGATAGGTAACAACACTATTGACTATGTTTCTTCTTTTAAATATCTTGGTGTTTCCGTCCCTTGTACCCTACCTGCCATACAACAGCTAACCCGCCAATGTACTGACAGACTGAGACCTCTTAGAAGTGTAGCGGGGTACAGCCCGCACTATGGTGCTAATATTAGAATTGTTAAAACAATGTACCTAGGCTATATAATATCTCTGATAGATTACCACGCACCAGCCCTGGTCATTCGTGACGGGAAAGGCGTTGACAAGCTCGAGAAAATGCAAAATAAAGCCCTCAGAATTATCCTAGGATGTCCCATGAGCACTAAAGTACTTAATATGAGGAAAGAACTAGGTATACCCAGTGTTAAAGATAGAATAATTGAAGTCAACCTCATGATAGCCCTGAGGCTTCTGCGTGGTGATCCTGATAACATTGTTTCCTTAAAATTGCTAGAATGTATGAACCATGGGACTACTGAGTCTAAATGGATCCAAACTACAGCTACACATATGAAGATATTTGGACTAGACCACCTGTACAAAGTTGAGACACAACAGCGCTTCCTGCCACCCTGGCGGACAGTTCCCTTCGATATCACAATACCGACGTATCCGCCTAAAAAATTAATTATACAAAGCATTTATCTCCAACACACTGCCAAATTGAGAGCTCTTGAACACATACACACTCTACAGACTGATGATAATATCACACAGACCATCTACACTGATGGGTCTCTAAACACCGCCTGTGGGAGGGCTGGAAGTGCTATTGTTGTGACTCAACCTGACGGTAATATAATTGAGAAAGGAGTTAGAATTAACAACTGGGCATCCACTCTACAAACTGAATTAGTTGCCATACTCACAGCTATTAAATTCATTGAAACCACTGTTACTGACAGTCTCATCATCACTGACTCTCTATCCTCACTACTTGCCCTTGGTACCCTCGACTCAGGTTGTCACGCTCTTGTCTCTGAAGCCAGACACAAATATGCGTGCCTTGTTGACCGGGGTGTCAGGGTCAAACTGTTGTGGATCCCCTCTCACATAGGCCTCATAAAACATGACAGAGTTGATGCCCTCGCCAAACTCGCGTCTAACAAAGACACCGTTGAATACAATTTGGGTCTGTCAAAAAGAACCCTTAAAACTGTAATTAGGAAAGAACTTATTGATGAGTTTGACGCAAGTAGACAAGTGCAAACAGGCACTAGTCAATCCATAGTTTACCATGATGAGATGTATCAAGTGAAACATGTTTATGGAGCAAGTAACAAGATCACTAGATTACAAGATGTTGTAACAGCTAGATTAAGGTTAGGATATAAGTACCTTTGGCAGTATGTTCCTCAAGCAGATGTAAACAAAACTAAATGTAAAGTGTGTGGCCATACATATGGCCACACACTTGAACACTACGTCCTCGACTGTGTGAAGATAGAACCTTTTAGGGACAGGTCCAAGCACACTGTGTGTGAAATGGCACAACACTTCATCTCTAATGGCAAGATAGCCGACATATTAAGATTGTATCCACTTTTTTGCACTTAGTATCTATGTCAGTTCTCATGTACAGAACCAAATACGCAATGTGCTTGAATACCTCCCACGTAAATGTGAATAACAAAGTGTGAGGCCAGACATACTGCCTCACACGCCTGTTCTCACGCATTTGTGAATAAGTTACCCTTTATGTATAGAACTAAACAAATAATGTGAATGAAATACTGTGTAACTTTCAGTGCCATAATATCCTCACAACCGGGGTTAATTATTATGACCCTTTGTAAACCCAACTCTGTAATCCTTTTGCGCTACCGCTCACAGGATGAGTGTGGGGTGCACAATAAAGTAGCCGCTGCAAGCGGCAAAATCAATGACACTCCCAAGTACACCTCTGATACTTCCAGGTACACCCCTGACACTCCCAGGAAAACATCTGACATTCCCAGGTACTCCTCTGACACTCCCTGGTACACACCTGACACCCCCAGGAACACCTCAGACACTCCCATGTACACGTCTGACACTGCCAGGTACACCCCTGACACTCCCAGGTACACCCCTGACACTCCCAGGAACACCACTGACACTCCCAGGTACACCTCAGACACTCCCAGGTACACCTCTGACACTCCCAGGTACACCCCTGATACTCCCAGGTACACCCATGACACTCCCAGGTACACCCCTGATACTCCCAGATACACCTCTGAAACTCCCAGATACACCCCTGATACTCCCAGGGACACCCATGACACTCCCAGGTACACCCCTGATACTCCCAGATACATCTCTGAAATTCCCAGATACACCCCTGATACTCCCAGGGACACCCATGACACTCCCAGGTACACCTCTGACACCTCCCAGGTACTCCTCTGACACTCCCTGGTACACACTTGACACTCCCAGGTACACCTCATGCACTCCCAGGTACATTTCAGACACACCCAGGTACACCTATGACACTCCCAGGTACACCTCTGACACTCCCAAGTACAACTCTGACAATACCAGGTACACGTCAGACACTCCCAGGTACAGCTCAGACACTCCCAGTTACACCTCAGACACTCCCAGGTGCACCTCTGACACTCCCAGGTACACACTTGACACTCCCAGGTACACCTCATGCACTCCCAGGTACATTTCAGACACTCCCAGGTACAGCTCAGACACTCCCAGTTACACCTCAGACACTCCCAGGTGCACCTCTGACACTCCCAGGTACACCTCTGACACTCCCAGGTACACCTCTGACACTCCCAGGTACACCTCAGACACTCCCAGTTACACCTCCGACACTCCCAGTTACACCCCTGACACTCCCAGTTACAACCCTGACACTCCCAGGTACACCCCTGACACTCCCAGGTACACCTCTGACACTCCCCGTTACACCTCCGACGCTCCCAGTTACACCCCTGACATTCCCAGGTTCACCTCTGATACTCCCAGGTACACCTCTGACACTCCGAGGTACACCTCCGATACTCCCAGGTACACCTCCGATACTCCCAGGTACACCTCTGACACTCCCAGGTACTCCTCTGACACTCCCTGGTACACACCTGACACTCCCAGGAACACCTCATACACTCCCAGGTACACCTCAGACACTCCCAGGTACACCCCTGACACTCCCAGGTACACCCCTGACACTCCCAGGTACACCTCTGACACTCACAGGTAAACCCCTGACACTCCCAGGTACACCCCTGACACTCCCAGGTACACCCCTGATACTCCCAGGTACACCTCTGAAACTCCCAGGTACACTTCTGACACTCCCAGTTACACCTCCGACACTCCCAGTTACACACCTGACACTCCCAGGTACACCACTGACACTCCCATGTACCCCTCTGACACTACCCAGATACTCCTCTGACACACCCTGGAGCACACTTGACACTCCCAGGTACACCTCATGCACCCCCAGGTACATTTCAGACACTCCCAGGTACACCTATGACACTCCCAGGTACACCTCTGACACTCCCAGGTACTCCTCTGAAACTCCGTGGTACACACCTGACACTCCCAGGGACACCACTGACACTCCCAGGTACACCTCTTTCACTCCCAGGTACACCTCTGACACTCCCTAGTACAACTCTGACAATACCAGGGACACCTCAGACACTCCCAGGTACACCTCAGACACTCCCAGTTACACCTTAGACACTCCCAGTTACACCTTAGACACTCCCAGGTGCACCTCTGACACTCCCAGGTACACCTCTGACACTCCCAGTTACACCTCCGACACTCCCAGTTACACCCCTGACATTCCCAGGTACACCTCTGATACTCCCAGGTACACCTCTGACACTCCCAGGTACACCTCCGATACTCCCAGGAACACCTCCGAAACACCCAGGTACACCTCTGACACTCCCAGGTACACCTCCGATACTCCCAGGTACACCTCTGACACTCCTTGGTTCACCTCTGACACTCCCAGGTACACCTCAGACACTCCCAGGTACACCTCTGACACTTCCAGCCCTGACACTTCCAGGTACACCTCTGACACTCCCAGATACATCAATGACACTCCCAGGTACACCACTGACACTCCCAGGTTCACCTCTGAAACTCCCAGGTACACCTCTGACACTCCCAGGTACACCTCTGACACTCCCAGGTACACCTCCGATACTTCCAGGTACACCCCTGACACTCCCAGGTACACATCTGACATTCCCAGGTACTCCACTGACACTCCCTGGTACACCCCTGACACTCCCAGGTACACCTCAGACACTCCCAGGTACACCCCTCACCCTCCTATGTACACCCCTGACATTCCCAGGTACACCTCTGACACTCACAGGTAAACCCCTTTCACTCCCAGGTACACCCCTGACACTCCCAGGTACACCCCATTGAGTTTGCAGAGAAACTCAAGCTCGTCCTTTCCAACGACCATGATGATCACCGCTATGAAGTCTTCAATAACCAACTGTTGCAGACTATGGAGCCGTACATCCAGATGTATTACGACAACATCAACACTAGCTGTCAGCGTAACATCACAGGCTTCTTCGCCCGCACCCCACCAAAGCCAGTGACAGTGATGCTATGGACTTTGAGGAATTTGTCAGGGAGGCCCTGACAACTGTGGTAGATAGTGATGGTGATTCACCTGGGGGCCAGTAATCTGCCCTCTGCCTCGGAACCAGCCCCCATCAACATATGCCGACCCATTTCTTCTACTAACGTAAGTGTTAAACCTAACCTAACCTTAATTTTTTCTAGCCTAACCTAACATAAGTGTTAAAACTTGATTTTTCTTTTACCTGGTACAGTACTGTATATTATTCTCTTATTGATATTTCTCTTCTATAGTATATGTGTGTGCATACCATCATGAAGTTAAGATACTATTTTTACTACAAAGTACGTATTGTGTCGCAAAAAGTGGAGTTTGGGGGGTCGGCCCAGTCTCTATTTCAATTAATTCCATATGTTCTGTTATTTCATTTACGCGTTTCTCGTTTTAAGCGGGCCTCCATGGGCTTCCACCGCATAAATGCAGACTCAACTGTGTATGTGTATGTATATATATATATATATATATATATATATATATATATATATATATATACACGCAAGTAAATCACTGTAGGTGCTCGTGATCCAGGTATATGCTGAGAACCACAAGGAAAAAGACAACCCGAAGTTCCCAAGCGCTTTCGTATAATTCATATCTTCAGGGGTGAGTACAGACTAAGGAGAAGTACATAACAACGTGTATATATATATATATATATATATATATATATATATATATATATATATATATATATATATATATATATATATATATATATATATATATATATATACAGGGTGTCCCATAAATTTCCATACAGAGGAAAAATAAATTTTATATGAAAATCCATTTTTATTTGTATAATATGCTCTACATGACTACCATTCTGTTGAAAACACTCTTCAGTGCGTGTTCTCCACTGCTGAAGAATACGTTCAAGCACAGCTGGAGTTATGCTTGTAATGGCGTTGGTGATACGTTGTATGGAAACCTATGTGAGATGAAGTCCACAATGGTCAGGTATTGGGGTAATGACCCCACTAATCTTCAAAAAGCACCGTAGCAGTCGGTATTCAGGTCAGAGGGTAAGATGACCCAACCTTTTCACCTGGTTACAAATCTTCTTAATTACGAAATTATCCAGTTTGTACATACCATTACTCAAATTCATGTTGACGGATTCGGTATGTTTAATGAGACTGGATTCTATAATGTTCCTACTGTCAATTGAATTACAAGGTAATATGAGGAGGCATTATCCCAGTCAATGCAATGCTTATTATCCCTCAAATAAACAAACAGAGCATTGGATTCCTGGCCTGTCCTAACACTATATTTATGTTGTTTAAGTCTAGTTACAAGATCTTTACCTGTCTGGCCTAAGTAAAACATATTACATTCCTTGCAAGGAACCGTATAAATGCTTGTTGGGGGAGTTCTTGTTTAACATTTGTTTAACAGTGCATGAGTTTTTAAATGCCACATTGACGTTCCAGGTTTTTGTCGTAAAGGCAAACATATAAAGGAAATATAAATTTCTTTGCACATGAGTACAGTATAAATGTACCGCCCCCTCCCCCAGGGTCAGCAAATGTTATTCGTGGCCATTTTGAGAACCTAACCCCAGGAAATTTGAAGAGCATGTTATAATCCATTACAGTATTTATACTTGAAATAGTTCCTACCAGCATGCAAGACCATACAGTTTTCCACATCATTTTCTGTAAGATCTTTCCCCACAACTTTCATGTAAGATTCTTCTCACCAGTGTGTAAAGACATATGTTTCGTCAGTACACCTTTTCTGGAAAAACTTTTACCACACACTTCACACTTAAAATTCTTCTCACCAGTGTGTACAACCATATGGATCTTCAGATGGCTCTTCCTGTAATAACTTTTACCACACTCTCCACACTTAAAGTTTTTCTCACCAGTGTGTACAACCATATGGCTCTTCAGGTCGTCCTTTCTGGAACAGCTTTTACCACACTCTCCACACTTAAAATTCTTCTCACCAGTGTGTACAACCATATGGCTCTTCAGATGGCTCTTCCTGTAATAACTTTTACCACACTCTCCACACTTAAAATTCTTCTCACCAGTGTGTACAACCATATGGCTCTTCAGTTCACTCTTTCTGGGATAACTTTTACCACACTCTCCACACATAAAATTCTTCTCACCAGTGTGTACAACCATATGATTCTTCAGATGGCTCTTTATGAAATAACTTTTACCACACTCTCCACACTTAAAATTCTTCTCACCATTGTGTACAACCATATGGCTCTTCAGTTCGCCCTTTCTGGGATAACTTTTACCACACTCTCCACACTTAAAATTCTTCTCACCGTTGTGTACAACCATATGGCTCTTCAGATGGCTCTTCCTGTAATAACTTTTACCACACTCTCCACACTTAAAATTCTTCTCACCAGTGTGTACAACCATATGGCTCTTCAGTTCACTCTTTCTGGGATAACTTTTACCACACTCTCCACACTTAAAATTCTTCTCACCAGTGTGTACAACCATATGGCTCTTCAGTTCGCCCTTTCTAGAATAACTTTTACCACACTCTCCACACTTAAAATTCTTCTCACCAGTGTGTACAACCATATGGCTCTTCAGTTCACTCTTTCTGGGATAACTTTTACCACACTCTCCACACTTAAAATTCTTCTCACCAGTGTGTACAACTATTTGTTCCTTTAGTTGTTCCTTTTGATTATAACTTTTACCACTTTCTATACATTTACGAGTTTTCTCATCAACAGTCACATGTTGTGTCACATCATAGTTACTGTTAAGACTTTCATCAAACTCTTCACACTTAATATCTTTCTCATCAACAGTCACATGTTGTGTCACATCATAGTTACTGTTAAAACTTTCATCAAACTCTTCACACTTAATATCTTTCTCATCAACAGTCACATGTTGTGTCACATCAAAGTTACTGTTAAAACTTTCATCAACTTCTTCATACTTAATATTTATCTCATCAATGTGTTCGGCCATACAGGTATGCATCTTCAGAGAATCACTACTGTAAAATAAATCACCACACTGTACACACTCATAATTATTTTGGCCACCATGTCCAGCTATTTGATTCATAAACTGGGCCATCTTTTACAAACTTTACAACACTCCATACTAGAAAATATTTCCCTCAGTGTACACACTTTTGGGTAACTTTTGACTGTATAAAAAAGATATCCACTCTTCACAGCTAAATTTGCATTAATAATTCTGCACATGTGTGTGGTTCTTGAGCTCACTATTGTATGAGGAATATTTACAAGTGAACTTTGTCTCACCAGTATGCAAGCACGGCAGGCAAACACTTGTCGCATTTATATAATGGAACGTTTATCAGCAGTGTACACAGGCATAAGAGTCACAAGGTAGTTGTTTAGGTAGAAACATTGCAACACTCATCATACTGTATTTAAACAATATATAACACAGTGCACCACTTAATTGGTATTTTCAGGAGAAGATTCACTTGTGTGAATGTTCTTTTTATTCTCACTGTTTCCTAGAACACCAACTTGCCTTTCAAATTTGTAACTTAAGACTTGGAGAGTTGACAATTTACCTTAATCTTGCTTACAATGTTCTTTTGAATATGTTCACTAATCCTCATACTGTACTGACTTATTGTACAGTTGTGAGGAATTGTTCTGCCTCCTGTTTTATGCAGCTTTAATCTTGTGTTGTGGTGGGAGATGTTTGTGTGGGATGGCCTCCTGTATCTTTCTTATGTCCATCCACTCGCATCTTTATATCTGAAATAATGTGGAAACAATTTTATAATGTGCATCTTGCAGGATCTACCTTGTGTCATTCCAAGTGTCAAGGAAGTGCCCACCTACTCAAGACTTTGGGAGGAAAAAATTACTTTCCACAAAGAGCAATAAATCCTACAGAACTGGGGCCGGATACTCAAAACACCTCATAAGTTAAGTCTTTCAGCATGATACAGTACCATATATTGTCGAATCTTTACAGTACCGTAAATTTAGCATACTCAAAATTTTATTACAGTTACGTAAGCCTTTCGTAAGTTTTCATAACTCTAGTGTTACCTAAATTAAGTTCTCTTGTCGGAAGGTAGATGTCAGTGCAGGAGCTAGTTGGCCAATGAGCGCTCAGTTAACAAAATCATCAACCAATCACAAGAGAAGGAGAAATCAGCTGAGAGCGATGCACGTGATATTAGTTTGTAAACAAAAGATGGAAGGACAACCACCTGAAGAAACGACCAAATTTCAGTGAGACTGAAGTATGCGCCATGGTGTGTGAAGTCGCCAAATGAAAGAAAATATTTTTAGGGAAATTGGACTCGAGATGTACAATCAAATTGAAGAATCATGCCTGGTAAGTAGTAAAGGCAGTGAATGTTGTGGCTGCCCAACAATTTACGTGTCAGGGTTAAGAAAAAACAGCACAACACTCAACAGTATGTGACAGAGACGTGACCGATCGCCCGGGCGCCTCGCGAGCTGATCAGTGGCGAAGAGGATAAAAGTAAAAAGTAAAAGTAAGATAATAAATATACAGGTGGAACAGGTAAGTCATAATATTGTTAGCCTAGGTATTGATTGCCACTATGAAACAAACTTAACTCTGTTTTTTCTGAGGCTTGCTATGATTTGAGGTGATTGTAAACTCAAGGAAGTAGTGTATGGTGGCTTTTCATCGTGAATTAATGCACATATTTTCCTTATATGAGCACATTCATTAAAAGAAACATCGTTCTTCGAAGTTTGCCATGTGAATAAATAGTAAAAACTGTACCGCCGATAAATGAACCCAAAGGCTAGTCGGTATTACTGCTAATTTTTGCCCCACAATTTTTGGATTTGCTTAATATACCTATCATATACAGTAGTTGAGACAATTTTATGACACTAATCATTGCGTCGTAAATGACTTGGAACAGAGATATTTAATATTCTTCTGGGTGGTCCAGGGTGGCGGAGGCCTCCCGTTGGTAATGAAGTTAGGATAGGTAGGTTTGGTTACTGTTATAAACTACTACATATTAGTAATTACGTTATTTTTGACGGTAATGAAGGTGATAATATGTAGCTTACTATAGAATTCCTCATGTTTTTGTTATGTCGTTAATTTTGAGTCATCAAATGATTTAAATTCATATTTGGTCTACATTAATATGCAAATCTTACTTTGTTAGGTTTATAGGCAATGATGTTCTATCTTATGCATTTACAACTAATACAGGTTGAAAAATTCTGGCTGCTATTATTATTTTTGACTTATTTTACCATTTATTGATTGTTACAGTAAATCTAATTAACTTTTGACAAAGATACAGGAGAATTTTGGGGACTACAGCTACAATGATAGGTTAGGTTATAATGTTTGGAACTATTTCAATAGATTCCTTTCTAACATAGTACTAGTGTATATATAACATAGTTGTAATTCACTCAACATACTTTTCCAACCCCCTGATATATTTTGTTCTTTTCTGTCTTTGTTTTTATTTCCAAAATAATTTGGTACTACAGTATTACCCCGCCTAACGCGTTTCACTAAACGCGTTTTTCATATACGCGGTGCCTCGCCAGAGCTGAACTTTCACTTAACACGGATTTTTCCACATATACGAGGTGAGTGTCCGCTCGAGACGCTATTTTTAGATTTGCCCACCGCCACCTGCCTGACTGCCTGTTTTAGCTCATAAATTCATACAATTTCCCGCCAGAATATATTTACATGCTGAATTCTTATATTTGGTGATCTTTTGATATAAACATCATATATTTTGCATTAGACATACAATTTTAGATAAATGTTTCTCTAGTAACTATGTTATTTCACTATTATCTTACTTTTGAAATACAGTATACTTATTTTTTTGCATATTTTTTTAAAAATAACCAACATTATTAAGTTAATTAAATTTATAGCTGGCGTATTGCTTCCCTAAGTTAGATAT
Source organism: Homarus gammarus (assembly GCA_958450375.1). Taxonomy (NCBI): domain Eukaryota; kingdom Metazoa; phylum Arthropoda; class Malacostraca; order Decapoda; family Nephropidae; genus Homarus; species Homarus gammarus. Next base: position 185,764 of record CAUDMG010000599.1, read on the forward strand.
TAAATGTTGTTATAACTCGTATGTTAATGGAAAAAATTGAGAAGAGCAAATATAAGAAATTTAACGCCTGGAACTAAATGTCGTATATTATAATCAAATCAATTTATAATATTGTAACTATGTTTAGCTTAGTTTATATTTACATATAAAAATATTTTATACAAATATTTTTAGATGGTCAACACTTATTTTTCCGACCATTTTTTTTCTAAATTTTTTTTATATATTTATATATTTTAATTATACCCTTAACATAGACTTCAATCAAACTATTATACATTTCTTTCCAGAAGAAGAAAGAGAACAAACCCCAGGACCCTCAGCAGCTAGGTTTACGGCTATTCATTCCATCGAGGAATCTATGTTTAGGACCGTTCAAGAGAAAGAGGATTCTCAAACTATCTTGCTGACTGAGGATATACACACTTGTTAACTAATAACATGTGTTGCAGTGCTACTACGGATAATGTTTACCCAGGTTTTGGGCAAAAGTTCATACCACAATCAAATGTATAGCTTTGAAAACAGACTCATGTACTTATTTTTATTTTTTAAAGGTTCCTTTATTTTGTAATATGTAGTTAATTTCTAGTTCAACCTGTTTTATTAATTAATTTGTATTTTTTTAATGTATGATTCAAGTACAGCGAGTTCTGCTATAACGCGTGTTTTGATAATGCGAATTTGCTCTAACGCGATTTATGAATTAGGAACGATATTTGTATAACGCGAACGCTTGTTTGCTATAACGCGATTTTTGCTTACTATTTCTCCAATTTTGTGGTATTAACTGTGAATATGGTAAAGAAGAATATCTCCAAGAAGCGTTCTGGTGATAGAATTCCCGGTGATGATTGTAAAAGAAAGGATATAACACTTGAAGAGAAGCTCGATTTTATCAACCTCAAAATCACCCTTCTCCCCCATCAAGTTACATTCATATTTTTTCGAGGTAAAGTGTTACATTTACTGTATGATTTCATTATTAGATATGAATGTAACATTTATTTAGACTGTGCTATCCTTTGTGTTAGGCTAACTACTAAATTTTTTCGATTTCGAGTAATCTGCACCTAACCCTATTTTCTCCAAAAGCCCTGTTATTTCTATTACGCGATTTTCTATAACACGATATTTTACAAGAACACAATTATCGCGATACAGCAGAATTACCTGTAGGTTGAAACAGAAATAATGGTGCAAATTCACCAACAGCCTACTGCAATCACTGCTATTTAGCACACATTATTCTCCAAAGAGCAAGTTGTTGCATTGGTTCTTTCATAAGGATGTGCTGTCTCATGCTAAATTGTATAGCTTAACAAGCCAAGTTGCCATTTGTTTTCTTTATTACTTATAGTAGTACAGTATTTGGTTATAAGTTTCTTTTAATATACGGGTATTGATGCAGGTACATTCTAGTCATGAGAGTTCCTTCAGTAATTCTAGACATATGAAAATTATACTGTATTCCATTTTTAAATCTTAAAAATGGCAACAATTAACAGAAGTTGTATTAATTTTTCACAACGATGTGGTGACCCACGTCAAATTGTGTAGTTTAAGAAGCAAACAGTGGCAAAATTTTTTATTGTTTCAATTTCTCTTTGGTATTTAGTTGTATTAAAAGTATACTGTATTGGAATCAAATTGCTTAAGGATATAGTTCATATTTTATCTTCCTATGTAAAATGTTTATTTTATGAAGGTAAAAGAAAGCCATTTATTTTCTGTATTTTCTATAAAGTTTATTTTATTAGGTACAGTATATTGAAAATAAAAGTTAAATCAATGTATGCTTTATTGGCATTACCTCTATACTGCAATAAAAAATAATTATTAAACAGTAGTGTTTTTATGTTGATATTAACTTATTCAACGTCTTATCATTAGGCCTACAAAAGAAGGGTTATGCCTAAGAAAAAAAATTACGGCCTTAAGGTTTTGCCTGGCATTAGGGTTAAAATACTTAAAAATACACAGCGTGTTAAAATCTCTGTACTCATTTAAAAATGAATAAAATTGTTCAGTATGAAAGTAAATAAGAGTGTTAAAAGCGTTGAAAAGATGTCCTATTGCCTCTTGTCTGTCACATACTCGCATTTGAAACTGCTTTCTGGTAGGAACAGCAGCATTCTCAGGAGCCGTAGAGTCTTTTGTCCTGTGTTTATTTTCTTAGTTAGTAATATCTCCGTTAGCCGGAATCCCTGAAGCCCGGAACTTTCTGAAAGCCATAATTAATTCCCAAAGCATGATTTTGCAGGAAACTTATGGCTTAGGTAATGATTTTCAAAGGGGCACATTTTCCTGAAAATTATGAGAAAAGCTTCCCAGATAACCGAGAAAATTCCGGAGATAGGGGGATATCTTTCTGGGTTCGAGAGATGATGTCATGGGCAATTTCAGGAACTACCGAGAACATTCTTCCATTACCATAAAAATTCGAGGGACGAGGGATATTTTCTTGATTTGAGATAATCGTCTCGTTAACGGGAAAACTCTCATTCACGGAAGTGCTCTTCACCAATTGTTCCGGCTAACCGAAATCTTGTAGTGGTTACTCTACCATGCAGCAACTCCTCTTCTAAGCAGCAACTTCCCAGCACCAGACTGTTTTATATATACAAGTAATATATTTTATATAAGAAAACCACCATTAAGAGTTTCCTTTCTCCAACCCATCCTGAGTGTGAGACAACATCACGTAACCCTTCAATCTCACAGTATTGGGTGTTTTACCCATAATAGAATTTGGGTAAATAACCACGGGCCTAATGTTGGCCTGTGACAAGACATATAAGCTATAATAAGATAGCCTTATTCTGGGCAATTTCAAATTAATTGGTTAATGATAGTATAACCTTGCCTAACCTAAATGACAAATCACTTCTCTTAAATTACTCATTTAGCCTAGAACATGGTGTTTTCCTTTCAATGTTTGGGTCATTTGGTCTGAAATTGTCTTGAAGTTCATACAATAAACAACAATTTAAAACATGAAAATATATCGGATTAGCCGTAAAATTTCTTAAATTAATACTCTACCCTATGATACTGTTCAAGGAAAGTCTGGAACTAGGCCTAAGGTAGCTGCTAGACGAAGTGTCTCACTGACAGCCTGACACACACCAAAAAAACCATGTACACATTCTCTAACCTAACATACCATACCATACCATAACATAACATAACCAAACCTAACCTATTGGTATAATTTCTTATTTAAATATTCCTCATGTTCTAACTAAATTAAGTAGGCCCCACGTCTAACCTTTAATTGACCAAAGACTGAAAAAGCAGTTATATAGGCCCCCATTAATCAAGGTAATTGCAATCCATATTTTACGCCTAATATCATTTAATTTTGGCCAGCCTATGGAAATTTATAGCCTTTCATGTTATCATAAGCCATATACATAGAAAATAGGCTGACGCTATTGGTTGCGTATTAGAAAAACAAAGCGAAGTCTTGGCAGGAATGTTCACTTGACCTCATATTTGGCTTTCATTACCGAGGGATATTTCCGGCTATACAACATTAATAAGTTCTATTGTAACGACCACGGTCGTACACGTCAGTTAACGCCAAAATCAAATGATTCATATTACGCTCAATAGCCCACAAAACATGTACCTCAGCTTTTATTTTGAGTCCTCCATCTGAGGAGTCCGTTTTCTCATCACTTCAAGACGCCTCAGTCCTCCGATATCCCATTTTCTCTGACTTACTGAAACCAACCTCTCTATAAAATGAATTTGAATGTGAGAGAGAACACCCTGGTTTTGAGTCAGCTTAGATATGTTTGTTTACAGTTGAAACATTCAAGATCCATTGTGAATGGTGTTGAACGCTTCAACTGCCCTTATTGTTAATAAGACGTGTTAAGTAAGTGAGTGTTGAGTCTGCCAGGACAAACGATACCCATCAGTTTTGTTCCCTAAGAATACCCATGAGTTTCTGATCGCTACTGAAGTTATAGTATTTTGTCGCCCCGACATCAGAGAATCTGATGTTTGTAGTTTAGTTAGAGTCAGTTGTCTATTTAAGAAAGTCATTAATTTCCTGAATTATTCTGTCAACCGGTATAATCTCCAAGATCTAACGTTTCCCTGTGAATAGGTCCTTGTTCGCCTCAGGCCTGAGCTCGCAGAATTGATGTTATCAACGTGTATATTCCACCCTTTCCTGGCAAGCTCAACCTCTGATTAGATTATATGAATAGACATAGG